>VWZK01006056.1:0-47454 GCA_013396935.1 Baryphthengus martii
TGAAAAATTGGTCAAATTCTCAAAACATGATGGCTTGAAATGACAGCGAGTTCAACTCTTACATCTAAGAAATTAGATCAAAAACATAGATACCATACATACTTAAGAAGGAGAACAATACGAACTAAGGAAGATTTGAGATGACTTTTTTGCATTTCTATTAAGATACTTTTAGGAATTAAATGCATCTAGTTGCAAAAACATGGGAGCAATATGTTCAAAGAATTTGATTCTGGCTAAACCAGTTTTCCCCCCAACAAAAAGGAATTTTTGCAGATGATTGCATTTAAAAAAAACATTACATTTTTATCTATCACACTTACATTATCTTAATGAAAAATAAGATATAGCAAAAAAAGACAACTTTGCCATGTTAATGGCATATTAAGCAAGAAATTTTAAGAGAGATAGATTTGTCCATTTTGAAGTAAAAAAAAAAGTCCCAAAGGAATGGCTACCTGAACAGCAGATTGATTTATTCTCTCACTGTAAAACTTCTAAATGAAAAAGACATTAACAAGAGAGCTATATAATTAAGTGGGATTACATGAAAATATAAATACCACACGAACTCTTAACACATACTAACTACGTATTAATTTTGGTCCCAAGGGCAAGTTTATCTCTCCTACACTTAAATCTTTATCCACCACAAAAGAAAAAAAGAAAATGTGCCTTTTTTAAACTAACTTAACAGTTGCGTTTGCCAGCTGCAATAAAACAGAGCACAAATCTTCATAGTCCCAATTCTGCAGTAACCAAGTCAAGAGGATATTCATCATCGGCTTTTGTGAATTGTATATTGACCAAGTCTGTGCTTCATATGTGAAAGCCACAATAAAACACTTAATAAAAGCAGCAGTGATGAAATAGTTGCCATTTTTATATTTGAAGGAGTTAATCACTACCTGTTGTATTATATAACTCCTTGTTGCTAGATTGCAGGTTTAAAATAATTCATTTTTTGAGTTTCATCTTTGGCAAATTTGGTTTATGATACAGACAAAGCATCCCAGGAATAAAAAAATCCTGTAAATGAGCTTAAGAATTTTCTTCTCACAGTACTTCATTTTTAGAAAGAATACAGATTCACAGCATTACCATTATAAGGGCTTCCTGCAATCAGTAAGAAGGAAATGGCACTCAGTGCACACTTGAAAAAAATTCACAAAATTGCACTAGATGTAGGATAAAAGTAAAGAAACAGCTTTTCTTTCAACAGCTTACTCCATTACATTCACTGTTTCCATAGAACACTGAGTTACTTACGCTATTGCACACACATATGGAGTTGCTTATAAGTGTACATAAAGTGAGTGTAACAGAGCAGGCTACTGAAACGCCAGGAATTTTAAGGATTTTTATATGCATTTAAGGCTATCTTGTCCTGTTTGTCACAAAGATTTGAGATAAACTATAGGGACACCAAGGAAAGAAAAGGAATTGTCTGGGGAGGAGGTGTGTGTTTATTTTCAGCACACCCAGTTTGCTGATGCGAAAACATGAGCTTTCTCCCAGTTTATCAGAAGAAAATCAGTGGATCAAACACTGCATCTCAGCTTGGCCACTGGAAAACCAGAATAAGCACTACAATGGACATTAGGAACCGTATGATCATGGGATAAGCAAGTGACCTATGGTACATCAGCATGGCCCGTACAGCACAACCTAGATCCACAGGCTGCATTCAAGCTATGCCTGAGATCATGCTCTTAAGCTTGTTCTCTCCCTAGCCATGTAAGGTCTTTAAGCAGTTTTGCAAACATTTTATTACACACAGCATAGCTATACCTTAATATTAACAAAAACCAAGCTGGAGGAAGAAACTACAAGAAGATAGAGTCACATTACTGCATGTTCCACAAAAATCTCAACAGGACCAGGGGGAAAAAAAAATGCAAAGACCACGAATTAAATCAATATGTGTGATTCAGAATCTAACACTTAACAGGTAAAGCTCTTGTTAATCACAGGCAGGAAACACTTTCTCCAAACACCGGAAGAATTAATAAAAGAACTAAAAAAAACCCCAACCGACCTAAAAGCCCAGTAACTTGAAGATTAGATTCTGTAAATATAGCTAAGTGTTATATTTACATCCAAGAGTTTACATGTATACTCCTTATTATAAAAGTTATATAAAAGTATAGGCTGCACATACTCAAATAACGTTATTTTTTTCCATGGAGGACATTCCTCATAACGACAGGACTCAGTCTTACAGATCTTTTCACCTACAGGCTTCCAGCTACAGTTGACTCTGCTGAACTAATTGTTACATAGATAGGATAGGATTCATCTGTTCAAATGCAGATACCTACATATGAGCTGGTCATTTTGACACTGTTAATAGTCAATGAAGATGAACAGGCAATTGTAGGGTATGATTAGCCTCAAAGAAAACAGCTAAAAATGAAGGATGAATCACACTCTAAAAGAATCTCCTCTTCACTAACAGAAAAGTGATTCATTCAGAATGTATATTCTGTACATAGTGTGTAACAGAGCATATTCTATTTGCTTAGCTGAGATCAATCTTGTTCAGGGCGAAATGGTCACAGTGCAGAAAAATAATGAATTTATACAAGTTTGGATTTCATTTTATTATTATCATATTGTACATTATAAAAATTGTTCCTTATTTATTTTAGTAGAATTGATATTGAGAAAAAGAGTGAGGGAAATAAAAATTTTGGCTCCTGAATATCTGGTCATTCTAACTCTACAGATCTACAGATTAGCTTAGAAAATGAACAGAAATCTAGTTACAGAGTATTTGAGTGCATGATGTAACTTTATACCGCTTGTCTTGATCCTTCATTTTATTTTCTAACTTTCAAACTGAACTGTAAGAGTGAAAAATTAAAGCAAATATGCTTGTTTTTGAGGGCATTAACATATGTATGTAAAATAAAAAAAATTATTCTCATTTGTCCTTTTTAACTCTAACAGTTGCACTTAACATAGTTTTCAAAGTCTGTTTTGAATCAGCTAGCTGTGAAATATGAAGTTTGACAGACATACTCTAGAAACAATTGCTAAAAAAAGGAAAAAAAAAGATACACCATGGTTTCAATCATGGCACAATGCTCAAAAATTATTTTCATATAATAGCTAAAAGAAAAAAAAAAAGACTTTTCATAGGTAATTTTATTTCAAATTTTCTTAGCTAAAGGTAGCCAATGTAATTACTTGTCAAAGAATAGCTGAAAAAGATAGTGACATTTTAATCGTACCAAGAATAATACTTTTAAATATTATGTTCGTATGTTCCTCAGTTTTTAAGTGCAAGACTGTTTCTCGCTTACCTATTTTGAGACAGTAAAAGAATCTGCAATAGAGGCAACCAATAGAGAGAAAGCATTCTCACAGCAGAAATGTTATTGTCATCCAAATATAGTTCTCTTAGGAGAACATGATTTTCCAGTCTTGGAATCTAAATAGAAAAGAGATGGTTATTCAAAACTAATATAAATTAGAGAAGCAACAATGGAATGTTTACCAGATGCTTTTCATAAATGATTACTAAATACAAGCAAGAAACACATTTTGGATGTATGCATCATTTCCTTATTATGGATGTATCGGTTGTCACACTAAACCTCTACATTTCAGGTGGTATTTTTTAATGTCTTTTACCTAGTCTGAATAGTCAAGATAAATAAACAAATAAGTCAAAAGCCCAAGAGCCACAATCTTACTATTTTGTTCATGCATTTATTTGCTGCTTATTGACAATGTTTTTACTCTCTCAGATTTGTAAGAGAATCGCTGTCATTATGTGGCTAAGTGTACCGTTAGCAAACTACTTTCCTATTTGAACTGCCGCAGCACAAACTTCAACTTTTGGAGGATCAGCATACATCAAACCAGCCTGAACTTTTAATTATATGTAATAGTTATAATATTTTGTTACATTTTAAACAAAGAGTCGGCATCATACAATACAAACTGAAGACTAGATGCTATAAACAAAGGAGGAAAATATAATTGCTGAGGGGCCAATTTTTCAAGGACTTAAGAAACAAGAAAATATTTAACTGCTAGTTATTTGTATCTTTGAAAGAAGAAGAAGAAATAGCCTACCTAAGAGCACGAAACATCCTACAGCAGACCAAGAGTACATCATCAGCATTCTGAGACATATGACGGATAACAAAGATGTATGCACAACAACCACTGAATTCTAAGCTTTTACCTCCTGGAGGTTATTGCCTTGCAACTTCAGAATTTGAAGTAGGCCACAATTCTCAATGCCTTCAACTTCTCTGAGATGATTAAAAGAACAGTCTAGGTGAATGAGAGTAGGTACTTCACAAAGACCTTTTGTGCTGATTAACTGATTATGGTCCACAATTAACTGCTGAAGATTCTTCAATGACTCCAGACCATCTGAAAATTAAAGATGTTAACAGAATTAAGCCATAATGAAATAAAAACCTGTTGCTTTCCAAGTACTAAGAAAACAAAACTTTCGATATGTTTGCGTTATTGATAGTAACAATTAATATTAGGGCTGTATAAGGTTTAAAAATAACTACTATATTTTGACCTTACCAAATATACAGTGCCTACAGTTCACAAATTTCTGATCCTGTTGACCAAGCAATAATAACAGTTCATAACTCCTTTAACATTTCCGTAGTAACAGGATATTCTTTTAGTGATAAATTATACTTACTATGCTTTAAGCCCTTTATAACTGTTACTCAGAACCTATGGGCTCTGTGAAATGCTAACAGCTCTCTGAAAACCACCCCTGAGAATGGAAACAGTATTTATGTTTAGAAGTTAATTTTTATTATTTTATTTTTAAACTTTTGTCTTAAATTGTCAGCAAGGTGAGAACAAATCATGTTAAAACTTAGGTCAGCACCATGTCTACTATTTAAGCACATCTTCTTTAAGAAATTATGTCATAAAATATTTTTAATGAAGAAGTTGATAAGGAAAATTTAGTATCCTTAAGAATAAAGCTATGCTTCTGTAGCCATTATACTCTCAACAAACTTAGTCCTGCCAGCTAGTGTAAAGAGCAAGAACCTGTGTGATCTCTACCCCAAAAAGATGCAAAGGAAAAGTTTCCTGTCAGCATCTGTCTCTTTCACAGAATTCTTCCCAAATCATCCTCTTACAATGGCAAAAAATCACACTATCTTTCCATGGTTCACATGTACTGCATGTTCTGCAATGTCACTGATGTGTCTGACTTGCTACAGGTCCAAGAAGATTTTCTGTATCTCTGTAGTAAAACTCCTTGGAAGGGACATCCTTTATAAAACATATCTAAAATAAGGAATTTCTGAATTTACTTTTCTTTCATGCACTCTTCACGGGATTATTTGAGACTATACTTTGTCTCATCTTTATTTCACCCCAAAATTCCCAAGTTTCCAAAAGGAATTTGGGTGAGCTTTGCAGAGGTGAATGTCTTTGTGATTGTCCTTTAACAATAAACTGGATTATGAGACCAGTTTGCATGATGGATTATTGAGAATACAGAAGAAGAATTAAAAAAGAAAATGAGCGGCAAGGAGAAAACAGAAATAAGAAATTAAATGCCAAAACCAGCAGTACATTTAAAAAAACGCAATCAAATATAGGTCTTCAAATCACAGTAATGTAAAAATGGAAAACACCAAGTGGATACAACAAAATTGCCTGATATTAAAGAGATATCCTAAATCTAAAACAAATGTACCATACTGTAACTTCAAAACTGTACTTTAGGAAATAAATATTAAAAACTTTAATTGTTCTGAAAGAATTTCAAACATGTCCATGACACAGTACACTGACTGCAATAGCCTCGTCTGTATTTTCTTTTTCTGCATGGATAAAAATAAAAATGGAACCAGCACCATCTAGTGGTCTCAAAACAATTTTGTTTCAGACAGTGTTAACAACTTTAAGAGTTCCTCGTAAGAGCAGTTCTTAAATCCCCACTTGTAAGTTATCAGCATAGCAGTACTGGAAACTTTAAAAGCACTGAATTAGTCTGGAGTGGGACAGAGAGGAGAGACTGCACACACAATAAGAAAAGGTAAGGGGTTAATACAGAATCTGGAAATTTCCTATTCTGCATGTTGCACAAAGCACCGTTTTTACATCTCCTTCTCCTCATCTGTCTTGTTTAATTAGATCAACTGTCATTCAGAATAGACATGTCAAGGCTACTTACAATGGGATCACAGTGTCTTCAGGAGCTATCAAAAGCAGCCCAACAGAAATACACACAGGAGAGAATAATGCAATACAAACAGATGGAATTGTAATGTTTCTTCTGCACACATGTAAAATTAAAAATAAGCATGAAAGTCTTCTGCACATTTCCAGAAGATACTGTCTGTTTTACATATAAAGCAACCAACAACAGCTACAGCACTATATGGGAAAATGCATTCTGTTGAAAAACATAAGGTTTCAGCAAGATTTCTGGAGAACCTTTATATATGTAGCTCTTAGCAATCTGCAAAGTGCAGCTGGAGTCTGTTAGCTAGGGACTCTATCTTAGCTATCAATGCACTTCTGAAGTAAATTCTGCGTCTGACAAAGATGAATGATAAGAGAGGGGTGAAAGTTGACAGTGAACGTGAAGATGAAAAAAACCAAACCCCACAACAAACCCTCAAACCAAAACTGAAAGGTGTCTGATAATAACAAATTTTATGTGCTTTTGTAAAGAGTAGGTCCAAAGAAGCATTTACAGCTATCCATGGTTATGTGTTGCTATTCTTAGCACTGCCAGAATTTTAGCCAACATACTACGGCAATATAGACACCCTATAAAAGTCAGTTCTATGATTCAAGTCAAAATGCTACTTTTTGTGTCAAAGAAAGTATATTGCTGACCCAATTACTTAATTTGTGATTATGCATTCTTAAGTAGAAAACCATAATTGAGACATTTCTTATAATTTTACTGTAATTTTTAAGGGTTTTCTGGCAACTCCAATTTTTCCCCTACTGATAGTATATTTCAATGAGAGGAGAAAAAAAAAGAAAAAAAGAAATCATAGTATGCTTGAAGTTTCCTATAATAAGTTATTAAACCAGAGGTATCACAAATATAAACAAGCCATATTTCTTAGAAAAAAACTCCACAGCCTTCGGTAAAGGTGAATGAAGAGAGAACATTGCACAGTACTACAGCTTCCAAAATTACTAAAAGACATCCTGCAAGATTTACAGATGGGAGAGATACCTCAACTTCTTAAAACTCACAAATCCATTTTTGTGTATTCTATGCAACTACTTACAACTAGTATGTTATTGTATGAAATCAATCCTGTATTATGTATCTGTTCTAAACAGACATTCTCAAAGCAACTCTGGAGAGGAGGAAGACAGATTCCAAGTTGATTTCTGTGAACATTTATTTACCCACTCAAATTCACTCATTAAACATAGCAGCACACTGCAGAAAACGGAACGTACAAGAGGATTTTACTCTGCTTGGCCTGTACAAAGATACCACATTCCATGCAGATGCTACATTCCCACGTTTCAGCCACTAATACTATGCCATTTTTACAGTAATATGAAAGACATTTTTATCAAATGAGATAAATCTGAATAATAATAATCTTAGCCAGCATTATTGGCCACAAGGATATAGATGAAACCTCTTTAATCAGTTGATTTTATATTGTTTCTGATTAAGATACTGATATGTTTTGACAGCAAACATTGACATTCCAGTATTTTTATTCTCAGATACTATAAACTCTGTTCACAAATACTAACATTCCAAATATGCACATAGGAGCAAAAAATATTAAAAATATCAACATTAAACCCTCTAATCTACAGATTTTTTTAAGCTTTCCCATTTCCAGTTTCCTATAACTACACACTTAAAAGAAAATTAAAAGTCTAAATCAAGGCAAATAAAATCAAAATCTTCTTATCTTCTTTCAATTTCACAGTACATCATACACAAAAACCTAAGTCTCTAGAGTACAGGGAGGCTGTTAAACGTAGTTCTGCTCTGTCTCCTGTGCTGCCTTCTTGAAGTAAATTTGCTACTTTCAAGCCTTAGGAGCTCTCTTTCAAGTAATGATCTAGCAATTTAGTACTACCTTTTCTCAACTGTTAATGTTGCTTTTGAAGGACCACTAATGGTCTTTCCTCTGTACCTCATTCTAAAACCAGAAAACTGTCTTCTCCACTCTTCAAACAGCAAAGCTCTTGGTTATTTTTACTGCACTACACTTTCCTGACATTCTGCCAGTAGAAAAAAAGGCTCTGGATCCTGATTACATCTATACCAAATCTACATAACACAAGGCTCGAAACGTACTATTTTTGGCTGAGAAGCTGAGGCGAAGTATCTACTCCTTAAGCATCTTACGGTCCACGTGGCACTAGATGCAGAGCGGCAAACACTTATTCACTACATGAAAAATTCCTGGCTGGCTAACAGAAAATATCTATCAGCTGGCAGAAAGATTTCTTGTATTGATGCATCTGCTGAGTGGTTTGGGTGTATGGAAATTCTAACTGGTTGATTGCATGCTAAAGGTACACTTGTTGCTTGCTAATTGTCAGACCTAACAAATATAACTGCCTTTGTAAATATAATGCAGGTTGGCACACCTGCTGGGCCTAAATGATTTGCATGATTTTACCTTACACTCATTCTTTTTTCCAGCATTGGGGAAATGAGTGGGAGAAAAATATAGAACTATAGTTTGAAGCCAGAATGGGCAACATTTTAGTAGAAATAGATGCCGTGGCCTAGTGCGAGCATAGTTCACAGACTCAGTCAGATCATAGAATCATAGAATCATTAAGGTTGGAAATGACCTTCAAGATCACCAAGTCCAACTGTCTACCAAACATCATCATGACCATTAAGCCATGTCCTGGAGTGCCACATCCACACATTTTTTGAACACCTCCAGGGATGGTGATTCCACCACTTCCCTGGGCAGTCTGTTCCAATGCCTCATTACTCTCTTAGTAAAAAAAAATTTCCTAATATCCAACCTAAACCTCCCCTGGCAGAACTTAAGCCCATTTCCTCTCATTGTATCACTAGTTACCTAGAAGAAGAGACCAATACCCACCTCACTACAATGTCCCTTTAGGTAGCTGTAGAGAGCAAGTAATAAGGTCTCCTCTCAGCCTCCTCTTCTCCACAGCAAAGGATCCCAGCTCCCTCAGGCACTCCTCATAAGACATTTTCTCCAGACCTTTCACCAGCTTCATTGCCCTTCTCTGAACCTGCTCCAGCACTTCAGTGGTTTTTTTTATACTGTGGTGCTCAAAATTGAACACAATACCCAAGCTGTGGCCTCACCAGCGCTGAGTACAGAGGCATGATCACTTTTCTACTTCTGGACACACTGTTTTTGATAGAGTCCAAGATGCTATTGGCTGCCTTGGCCACTTTGGGCACACTTCTCGCTCACGTTCAGCCAGCTGTCCACTAGCACTCCTAGATCCTTTTCTGCCAGGCAGCTTTCCAACCACTCCTCCCCAAGCCTGTAGCGTTGCCTGGAGTTGTTGTGATGATTTCTATATAACTACTTAGTGTGTCGGTCAGGAACACACTGGAATTCTCTGCAGTTGCAAGGCTTGGCTTTGTATTAATTTTTTCTGCAGAAATACGGAACTCAGGCTACTCACATATTCCAACTGAGCTAGTACAGGTAATATTAGGGGCTCCCCTAGACAGACTTTTAGTTCTCTTCCTCTGACAATAGATGGAATACACGACAGTAGCTAAGCCATGCTACAAACGTGGAGTTGAGCATGCTTTAAAATGCCACTCTGTTTTGTTTCCTGATTCTCCTTGGGCTCAGCAGCTGACTGGCCCTGAATCCAAGGCAAGTATAATTCTGAACCTAAACAGCACAAATGTTGTTATACAAATTGGAATATTTTTTTTATTAATTTTCTTACCAATTCGGGTGATTCTATTGTAGGAAAGTTCAAGATTTTGGAGATTTCTGCAGCCTTCTAAGCCACAAACTGATGAAAGACGGTTCTTATTCACAATCAGAATACAGAGATTTTCTAGATTTTCACAGTCAATTATCTGAATGCTGTTTTCCTGCAATAAAGGACAATGAGAACATTAAATAGCATCTGAAGTGAAATAGCAGAATTAAATGTAAAAATATGGTAGATTGTCATCACTGCTTATTTTTATCCTAAACTTCTAGCTAGGAATAAAGGCAACTCTATTTTTTTTCCATTAGGAAAATAAATTGATGACTCATAGAAACTGTCTTTTGTGTCCTGCTGGGACAGAACAAAAATATATCTTGAACTTCACTCTGGCTTTGAAAATGCCTGGAAGTTGAAACAAAAAGTGTGAGAAGTTAAGAACAGAGTGGTCTTTTCCACATATGACATTCTAGCTTCCCAAATCCTGGGAGACTGAACAGAAAACTGCATAGAAACCATCACATTTACTAGAAACTAATGAAGACAGGTAGGATTTTGCTGGAATGCTACTTACTAATAGTGAAAAATCTGCATTTAGAGGTATTTTGGCCAAACATTAATATCATTCTCAGCTAATGCTCTTCCCCTAAGACATCTTGCTCTTTTAACATGCCCTTCCTTGGGCCATTTTAATAATACTTCCTCAGATTTTTATTTCACTATTTCTTGCCCTTGCTGTTTCCTTTTGGTTTTCACCTGCAGACACTCAAACAAACAAAACTTAAATTCCCTGCCTTTATAACAAACTGATTAAGCCAAAAAGTCCAATACCTATTCCAGAATTAATACGCTATCTAGATTTAAGTGCTACCTTCACCTACAGGCAGAGATGCCTACAGCTTTCCTCCGGAACCACTAACACTGACTCGGGCCCCTGGATAGCCCCTTCAGTTGCACCAGAAAGTTAAAGCAGAGAACTGATATATGTTAAATGTTAGCTTTTGTATCTGCAGAAATGAGGGGCTGTATCAAATAGGATGAATGTCCAAAGGAAACAGAGGCAGCTGTTTTAGATGTGTGAGAAATATCCATGAAACAATCCTGGACAGCTTCAGCTGTCAAAAAAGAGGCTGTTTCTTCATTAAGTTTGAATGGAAGACAACTGCCACATTAGCTGGCACAGCAAAAGTAGAAAGCATTATTATCAACAATATATATAATTACTAAATTATTAATAAAGTATACTTAAACGTATATCTAAAAGTCTTCTCCTTAACTAAATTATACTGACATATCGCAGTGAGGCAATCCTGTATATTATTTGAAGCATAACATTTTTAAATAAAAAAGCCCAAATAATGACAAAACCAAAACTGTTCTGTAAGAGATGATATTTGATTGAAAAAAAAATTTAAAAAATTAATAACAATCTTAGTAAGACTGGCAGCTTAGATATATATCACACACTTATACTAACACTTTTGTATTTTGAGGTACCCAAAATTATCAAATTCCAGAAATTACATAATGAATAGATAAGAGAACTGAGAAAAGGATACAAGTATTTCAGCCTGACCTTTTGCAAAGCTCTAATTATTGGACAGACAACACTCCTTTAACTATAATTATTATCAGTTCTCTTCTCCAAATCTAATTAAAAAAAAAAAACAAACAAACCCCAAACCAAAAAAATCCGCATAAAGCACACCAGTTACTGGACAAACAGAAACATTCAAGATCTCTACAAGTAATAAGGGCATATTAACTTTCTTGTGAACTGGTGTTGTTAAAACACATGAGATAAAAATTGTGAATGGAGTTGTTTCACGTAAAATGTCAAGTTCTGGAACTAAGATGCATCCATCACAGAGCAAAACATTTTCTTTAGTCTTTAATTTTACAAGGCCACGTAAGACACTGTACAATAGCAAGTACCTAGACATCATGCCTCTAGTGTAACTCACTATAGCTTTCCTTGAGCATATATGTGAGTAATTTTAACTAATATTCAAGGTGTGTACTGCAAAGGACTCTTCCTTCTACCTGCTCCTGCTTAAGCTGAGCACCTGCTGTGGTGAATAGCATCTGCCCACTCATGAGTCAGAGAGAATGAAGTAACAAAAATCTGTCACTGTGCCATACTAATGCTAATCCTAGATGGATACTACAATGCACTTTTCTTAGTATAGCTCGAACTGTTTGCAGGATGTTGCTTTAGTACAATGCAAATTGTTATATGCAATGCAAATCTGCTGGCATAACTTTGTTCTTATTTGGGAGTATTTTGTTGCTATTGCCACGCTCTTCAGGCACTAAAGGTTATATGTTCAGTTGGATGCAACTAACCACCTAAGCAGCAAAACCGGCAGCTCTCCCAAGGATATAACAAAGAATCAAATATACTTGGTACCTCCACATTGATATACTTTAGGGTTTTGCAGTTACTTAGTCCTTCCAGTGCAACTAGTCCACAGCGTCTCAGAGTCAAAACTTGAAGACTTGAACACTCAGATAATGTTGAAAGGCTACAAGCTGGCAAATCTTCGAGTGTAAGTGTTGTGACCTACATGCATTTATTGATAAATAAAATTAATTGTTTGTATATTGAACATTCATTGTACAATGTCACATTATGGTTATTTTCTTTAAAAAGAAAAAGAGATCAAAGCTGTATCCTACTAACACTGTAGAAAATGCAAACAACTAATGTTAATCCTTTCATACTGAAAAGGATGGCAATGATGGATTTGATCTGTTAAATGGGAGAGGTTATTATGAAAACAGTCTACTATGTTCTAACATCACCTTAAAAGAAATAAAACAGATGCTTGGCTAATTACAGAGAATTTGAATGGATGGAAAATTAACACTAAGCAAAACAATTAAAAGTGTGAATTGTCTCCCATTACACTACCATAAATAACAACTGAGTACGCAGGAACAGCTAAAAATAGTTCAGATTAAAACTGTACGTAGTCTAGTATGTCTTCTCAGAGTGGATACCAAGATGGGAGCACAGAGCAAGCACACAGTGATAAGTTAGTAAGAAGTACGTAAGTGCTGGGAACCAAGAGATGTTCTTTATGGCAAAACACCATCTAGAAGCTGATCAGCAATGTCATGCTTCTGAAAGAGACTAACCTTCTCAAAACTCTGAATGGACTAAGTGAGCAGGAGATGAAGTGCGGACTCTCATACAAAGGCAAAACCATGTTAATTTAGAAGAAAGTAGGAGCTAGGAGCTCTTCTTTTTACAGGCTTAAGATACTATCAATCATCTGAAGACTAATACCACACCAGTCTGCTCCACAAGGCTTGCAGAAATTCAGAAGACATTCTCATTGTCCTTCCTCACTTGTGCAGAGGAACTTTCAGAGATCTATACCCTGCTCAGCGATAATATCCTCTTCCAAAACAGCATTCTACTGATATATCAAATAAAATAAAAATTAAAAAAAGGAGGAAAAAAAAACCAAAAAAAAAACCAACCAGAAAAAGTGATGGTATGGCTTCCCTTTTCATTATAAGTCTTCTGTATAGTTACCTGCTGCAGAGTACTCCAAGGGCCACTATGAACTATCCTTTGTGTACTTAATGGAGGCAGTTTGCTAACTGAACATTTCCTTCGTAGTTTCTTGATAGTTATTCTCTTTCTTTGGCTTTCTTCATAAATTTTAGACCAAGATTTACAGGTATTCATCCAGTCTATTCTCTTCTTTTCAGTATCATCAGGAAGAATTACTCTACTGGAACACTCAGACTCATCTTGAATTCTGTCATGGGTTTCTCTGACTTCCTCGTTAGCATCTTCCATTAGAAACATAGTTTTCTTCATTATTTCAGGCTGAGAAAATTGATCTTTGTCTTCTCTATTAGTAGTGTTTGCCTGGACATTTGGTGGACCGCTGCATATATTATTTGGCTTATTTTCTGCCATGTCATTAGCTCCAAAATGAACAGATTCGTCCTTTGAAGTATGACTACTTGAAGCTTTACTAAAATCTCTAGCCTGTGAGTAATTTTCTTCTATGTGTGTTGCTGAATTCCTGTATACATTCTCATTATTTACTTCAGAAGAGCGTTCCTTCTTCTCAGAGTCTATACTGGGTGTTGGTGTCAAATTTCTTTCTGCTAGAATCATCCAATTATTTGTTTCATCCATCATTTCAATTTGTTTTTCTTTTTGTTGATTTACTTGCTTATTCAGTTCCTTCTTCTGTTTTCTTACTGCGCTTGTATTTTCTTCCTGTTTATACTTTTTTGGATTTTCTTTGTTGTTTCCTCCAATTTCACTCATCACATCTTTTACACTTTTTTCTCCTAGTTTTCTCTGTTCTTCTCTTATTTGCATCTGTTTTTTTCTTTCAAGTCGCATGTTTGCTTTCTTTTTCTCATATTCCTCGCACCTTCTTGTCCATTCCAAATATTCCTGTCTTTCAAGTTCCTCTTGTCTCTTTTTTTCCCCTTCTTTCTTTTGTTTATTTTCTTCCATTCGCCTCTTCATTTTTTCCTCTTTTTCTTTCATTTCTCTCTCTATTTCTTCTAGTATTTTCTGTTTCCTTTCTATTTCATC
Source organism: Baryphthengus martii (assembly GCA_013396935.1). Lineage (NCBI taxonomy): Eukaryota > Metazoa > Chordata > Aves > Coraciiformes > Momotidae > Baryphthengus > Baryphthengus martii. The sequence goes on from VWZK01006056.1 coordinate 14,471, forward strand.
TCTCCATTGTTTTAAGATGGGAGGATATTTTTTACGGACTAAAAATGATCTAAAGCTAGCTTGGATTTTCACAGCTGCAGCATTCTGTAGTTCTGCCAGGTGTTGTCTTTCTTGTGCTTTCTGCTCTTCAAAGGTCTTTTTCTCCTCTTCCATTTGCAGCTGCAGCTTTGTGATCAATTCCTAGGCCAAAACAATTAGGACAGAATTCAACCTCTTTTAAAATAGGACAGGTGTGGTCACATATTTATCATTAATAAATACAACCTGGTGCATTATTTGTTCCAGAATAACATTTATTCTCAAATACACAATAGCAACCTCACAGTCTTTTGACAAAAGCTCATTGTACAATCCTACCTTGTGCTGCTTCATTTTGTCTCCCCAAGCCTTTGTTTCATTCTGTAACTCATCTTCTATTGCAGTTTGGTGTTTCTGCACAGCAAATTAACTTTAATGAATATTGTACAAATCCTGCAACATCACAAAACACCCTCTCTCCAATCTCCCCCATCTTCTCTTGACTTTCCAGCAGTCCACTTTTGTGAATGTCTGAATTAAAATGAGAGACTCAGCTGTATGAGGATCAAAATAAACAACTGGACACTACCATCAGTAATGCAGATTTGGTTATGCTCTGCATGATTCATACCTTCAGAGACTCAGCATCTTGGTACTGACCCAAACACATTCCTCTCTAAATTCTGTACTACTATTGCAGATGAAAACTATGCTTATGAAACAAACATTCACAGTACAGATAGGTAATAGAAGCAAACACTTTGAGAGCAGTATGAACAGTCTCCCTGTAATTTCACTGATATGTTACTAATAATCTTAAGATCTTTCAAACAGGACTTGTGTTCAGTTAAGCTAAAGAATTTTACTTTTTTTTCACTGACATTCTGAAAAATAGCATTTCCCTCCTTGCCCAACATAGTCTCAACCAGAAAAAAACCAACCCTGAATGATTTGGTATTATTATGTCTGACTGAAAATTAGCAGACAGTAAGAACCTAAAAAACAGAGGCTGATCCAGAACCACAGAACTCCTGGTGGAATCAAGATAGATCAGTATCAGCCAAATCAAATATACAGCAGGATATGAAGGAACCAGTATAAACAAACTAGCACTTCCAACTTGGAGCATGGAGTCTCCCAGGTACCTAAGCACTGTTTTTCATGCATGTTCAGAAGCACGCTCTTCAGACAGTAGGAGACTAGACATCTAGTCCTCCTGTAATGGGAGAAGTCAGTCTCTATCTCTTGCCTCCAAAAAGAGTGTGCTAACCAAAGTGTCTAAATGGCGACATGCCCCACCTTGTCTAGAGTAAGAAAGTCACCCTACATCTAAAAATGATCTGTGACATCAAAGAGTAGTGGAAGTCTAATCAATTTCGTGGCCTGTTAAAAAGGGAGTTATATCAGACACTGAACTGGCCTTCAGAGATCAAAGGTCTTTTCACTTACTAAGCCTTTCCTTAATTTTCATGACTTGAATTATCATGCTGGGACCAAGATGTTCACCTCTTCAAAAAGCCACTAATTAACTGAAAACACAGTGTTATTGCACCTCTCAAAACACAAATATTTAGGCTAAAAATATTGTAGCCCTACAAGCATAAAGCCTGAGGGTTACATTTCTTCACATTCTTACATGCTCACGTGGAGAGCAATCAAATTTTGTCCTTCAGTATGCATCATACATTATAGCAGAACATGGCCAGATACTCTGAGAATGCACATAATCAGCATGTGGAGTCATGTTCTGTTCAGTAGATGAAGCCTGACTCAGTTTCCCAGATACAGACAAGAAAAGGGATGATTTTGGTTCAGATTACTTCACCTATGATTTTTAATCTCAATGTGAAACTGGGGGGTGAGGTCCAAAGTAAATATTTTCTATTAAGGCACAGTGACTATTTTTCTTTTGTGAGTAATTTAGCACAACTCTCATTTCCAGTACTTTGACTGGTGTCATAATATAAAAATTCAGTGAGGGCAAAGCCTAAAGAATAATTTCACATTTAGCAAGCAAATTTATTAACTGTTCATCAAAGCAGTAAATGCATAAACCTCAATGGATTGTATTTAAATATGTCTTAGATCTCACTGACAGAGTTTAGGATAGTCATACAGTTTGGGTTAGTACTCTCTTTTCTACATTAGATCTTGAATTCAGATAGTCTAGATAGGAACAGATTGGCTTCAATATCATTAATTACCTTATGAAGAAACTCTAACTTCATTCTTTCAGCCTCAAATTCTGCCTGATGCTGTACCCTTCTTGCATGTTCCTCTTCATTCTGTTTTTCTTGTGCTTCCCTCTCAGCTTTCCACGTTTTCCTCTTCTCATCTTCAAATTCGTTTTGTCTTTTCTCCCACTGCTCAATTTCTTGTCTACACTTTTCTTCTACTTTATGATGAGTAAGGCTTATGTTCATTTCAACATCAGCTACAAATTTGTAATCAACAAAGCAAACCTTTTATTTAATTTCTTAATAAGCATTGGAGGACATTAAACAGTCTTAAAGTACGGACAAGAAAAGGATTCTGTGCTGACACAGGAACAATGTATATCCCTATGGAAATTAGAGCTACAATACAAGTCTTTTCTATCAGACACGTCTTATTATCATGATGCACACGTACTGACTCTGCTACAATAATGCTTATTCTATCAATATATATTTCAGGATTATGCTTTGGCTTCAGGAAGAATGTCTGTGGCTATCAGCAGGGGTCTTAACTGATGCACTCCACCCTAAAACATGCAAAGGCCATGGCGAAGAGAAATGCTCCCAGCCCATGTGACTAAAAATAAAATGAAGTTGTGGCCAAAGGACAATGCGCTTAGTGGCTCCAATCTGTTTTCCATTTATATTCATAACTATTTAAATAATTTTAGGTAGTATTTTTTGAAACAAATTTTCTATTTAGACATTAAAGACAAGGATAATTTAGTGATCCTGAAATGAGATAAAAGCACAGGCATTTGCTCATGTCCAGTTCATAAAGTATCAAAACCTATTGCACACTGCAACAAAGAATTCTTTACAACGGATGCTATGACACTCATGGAATCAGAAAAGCAGGAAATACTTATATCATGCTAAAGATTAGCTCAACCAAACAAAGTGTTTGCTTACCTGTAACAAAAGAGTCATCAGCAACCACTGTATCACTGGTGGACTGACTAATACAACTAGGTGTTGCAGCAATCTGCAAGTCTTCATTTTCAAGTTCCAAAAGTACCTAATGTAATTTGATATTGTAATTAAGGAACAAGAAACAAAACTTAAAAGCAGAAAAGTATAAAAATCTTCCAGAACAAGGGTAAGCTTTTCTTCATGTGACAAGTACAATAATATGAAACTTAACTACTGATTGGAATCTTCAGACATTGAACAATGCAAATGTTCTCAGTCAAAATACTGTTTTCTGGAGCAATAAATATTAGAGTACTTCCCAAAATACGTAATGGTTCTATGTGGTTTTGCAATATATTTTACATTTTGCCTTGAAAAAAAGCAGCTTTTGCATTTGGGATAAGTTTTACTTTCTGTGGAACCAAGCACCCTATGCATTAATACTGTTAAGCACATAAAGTAAGATATAGTTACAAAGAAAATTTCTAAGAAGTCCATTTGAAAGTAATGCTATGGGCATGAAGATTGCTATATTTCTTTCATTGTTCTTTACTGGCAAGAAGTAATCTATTTCTGCTCATTCATCATCTGTTCATCACATGCTTGGGGCATATATTAATGTTTGTAATGCAGCTGGAGTCACATAAAGTAATTGTGCTGTTCTAAACAATGGTCTTCTGAGAACAAAAAAAATCTATGTTTGCAAAAGTGCTCACTAATAAAAGCCAGGCAAAAAATTAAAAGTGATCAAATTAAATACAAGTTTATGTTTTTCTAAGAACTTCAGCAAGTTATTCAGTCAAATCCTACGAATATATAGAAGAACTCAGGTTCGTAACTCTTGATTTGTCTTTGAAATTTAGAGATATGATTTTGTTTACGTTTTCTATAAAATAAAGGAATATATCAGGAGCAAGATTAATAGCAGCACATTCTCCTGACTATCGTGAAAATAGTAAGATAGAGAAATTTAAAAGTGTTATCATACTACTGAGATAATATTCTGAAAAAAAATAACAACAAAGGATTATTCAGTTTTGTTTAATTTTGTAGATTTTTGTGCTCAGTGTATTAACTACTGCTACAGAGAATTTATTCCAAATTTTAAAACCTTTAGACATGGTGTACTACAGTTGATGTTCTAGTTCTAAAGAATGGTGTATACAAACTCATCTTAATACCTTACGGACAGTCTGACAGAAACAAAACTGAATACATTTATAGGTCTCCTTTAGAGGCAAGCAAAGCAAGTGTAAGATATCTGGATTATTTAATAGAACTTTGGTCACTATAAATATTGTTTAAATAGAGAATACCCTTTTTTTAAGTTGTTCTGGATCTTCATTACATTCAGAAGCCAATTTTGCCAAGTAATCTGAAGCATGGCAAGAAACTACCCCATAGATGTTACCTAAAGAAGAAATAAATATATAAATTAATATACAGGGAGAAAATCCCTTACCAAAGTTCAGTTGCGCTCTATATTTCTTTAAACTAAAATAAAGCATTTTTTTCTTTAAAACTCTTAAACACACTCTCCCTTTCACCACAATTTTACTTATATATATACGGGAGTTATTTATCTACATTAAATCAGCAAATATGTGTAGCTGGAATACACATAATGATACTGTAGGAATCCAGTGATAGCAAATACGAAAGAGAACTCCACAGCACAGAACACAGCAGAACATTTCCTGGGTAGAAAAATACAGCAGAACTTGTATCAGAGAGGTCAAAAACTGACAAAGGACTGCAAGAATAATGAAAAAGAGTAAGTGTCCACTACAAGGAAAAAAAAGATAAAAAGAAACCTTCCTCAAATATCAAAATGTATAGACAATATTGAATTTTTCCTCGCAAAGATGGTTACACTAAATGAGTGTGAAACCCAAGATGATGTGAAAAACTCGAACAGGACAATGCCAGCCCTTTGGCATATAAACTATAAGCTTGGCTTCAGTCACCCAGCTGACACAGCAATATTATTCCCAATTACAAGATCATTTAATTTAATATAGATATTTCTAAAGACAGACTTTAAACATATCCCATGGGGTTCAAGTGTATCTCAACTCAGAACTTCAGCTCCTAGTGACTTCATTTTAGATTCTTGTGAAGAGTCTGGCCCAGATCCTGTTTTAGAGAATCATCCTATAACTTGCCTTGATCTATAGTTTAGCATCAGATACGTTTTTAGAAAAATTAAATTCATACTTGCATGTTAATCCTACAAGACAGTACTGCATGGTTTTACTACTAGATATTTTCAGCACGCATTCAGAAGCTGATGCAATTGGTTTCACTGCTTGCTTCACCTTAGAGTTTGCATTGTTTTACTGATGATTGTTAGTGTAACTTCCACTGGCAATAGGAGGTGCATAAATATTTACCCTGTGATCCCTGCTTACTTGGAGTTTCTTCATCTTCTAAGTCTCGCAGTATAAGCCTCTCAGCATCTTCATTTCTGCTCTTTATAGAATTTAAATAGGAGAGAATTGTTTCTGGCAAGTCATCTGAAACCTAGAAAAAGATCACGTTTGACGTAAATTCTACATTTTCATCTCAGCCATGACCAGAGGTAAATACTTGACATGCAAGAATAAAGAATCATTTTGGCTTCACCTGTAAAGCACTGATGGAGATTTTGTAGCAATTTTTACCAAAATTGTACTGAATTCCTACACTTTTCCCATTGTCTTTTCACTCACTGAACAATTAACAATTCTCATTTTAAACTAGATTCTAATTAAATTTTGTTTGGAATAAATTATAGTAACTTCAGAAACATGTTTCAATTAACATTTTCTTTGCAATTGTCTTGGATCAAGAAGTTAAAGAAGAGGTTAAGACAAAAATTGATAAACAGCTATGAAGCACAGGTTCTTTTTCCTAAAAATGCTCAGACTCTTTAAAAAATAAATTAATATGAACCTAATGTTTAAAGTATGCATGTAAATCAGATGCTTCAACTTCCTTTCTTACATAGATATTTTCTATTCAAAAGACTGTCTTTTAATGCAAGGATTTTGGAAAATGTCTTTCAAAATGCATTTGTCTTCTCTCACAGGTGTAAATTGCGGCAAATGTTGCTGGCATTCAGCATGGGAGTGCATAAATAATTACCACTGATGCCTTTGCTTATCTTAATGGCCCTGTCAAACATACAATTTATGGTCACATATGACCAATATCATCTACCCTAATATTCTATAGAACAATTCTTTTGCTATGCACTTGAAACATTAAAATAGCTGAAAAGCACCCAAATAAGTGATCGGATTTCAGAGGAAAATCTTTCCCCAAAGTAAGAAATCATCCCAAGAAGAGGACCTGAAGTACCTATTTATGTGAAACTGATATCAGGAAGTCTTCAAACAGAAGACAGTCTCTTGTAAGATTTAAATACACATTTAAATTAATTGGTTTATTCATCCAGATTTAATCTCCCTCATTAGCTTTAATAAAATCTTTCAGCTTCAGGGGATTCTAAACCAAATCATGATCTACAATTCTGTTCTTTTTTCACTTAAGCAGAATGCTGATTTTCCTATCTATTTTTGTCTTGTCATCACTCGAGGTTACATCTTTCATGAAGCAGTACTACTGTGAACTCCTTTCAGAAGAAATTCTCAGGTTAGGTATGTCAGGAAAAAGTTCATTTATCAGATAGGCTTTCCAATGCCTGTACTACCTTCAAGTAGAAATAGAAACATTTTTAGCCCATTGAATACTTACTGTCTCAGTGTCACTCAAAGCTTCATCTGATACCTCCGTGTCAGGATCATCTGCCTCAAAGGAAGAAACACTGATTCTGCTTAATTCAGTTTCTATTTCTTTTTCAATTTCTTCAATATCTTCTGACATTCCAATTTCCATAGAGTTTTATCTGCTTTCAAAGGTGCAGAACAAAACCATTAACTTTAAACACTGCATGAATCAAAATAAAGAGGGTGCTCATTTAGCATAAGTTTATTCAGATGTATTTTTGAACTGTTGGTTTAAAGCATGAAAATGTTCAGGAGAATTTTGCTCTGAACACCTCACTCCATATCAACATGCAAAATAAAGAAAAACGTTAATTTTTGGTAAGAAAATCTGCCCTCGGTCTACCCCTTACATTTTGTAAGTGTTATCAAATTTCAGTACTAGAAAACTGCCTGCTCTCTACTCCTTGTGGACAGTATCAGTGCTATGACCGAAGCCTCACAAGCACTTTTTTTCCAGTTCGAATAGCTGCAAAGAAAAAAAACCCAAAGCTTTAAACAATAAATAAATATTAACAATTACAAAATAAGATTACTAATCCAGAAAGCACTTGCTGAAGTTGCAGTGACACATAGAAAGCAGTGAGAAATGGCCTAACCTACAGAAGTACAGGACCTGATGGATGGAGACAGGAGGGTAAGGGGTTCCTCACTGTCCCCTCTTCCCTCCATAACCTGCACCCGTCTCCTCGCCCCTAGCCCCAGTTAAGGGGGCAGGGGAGGAAGCTCAGACCTACTCCTTCATAGGCAGCGAGCAATTCTTCGTCCCTCACCGGCTCCTGGAGCAGCAGAACGAACACACTGAGCGCATCTCAGCCGTGAAGGCGCGAAGTAAGTTCCTCACTGAGAGAAACTACACCTCCCAGAGGGCATCGCTGTGAAGAGGCCGCCCGCCCACCGCCGTTTCCCGGAGGACCGCGGAGCCGCTCCTCCACATGCCGGGAGCTGTAGTCCTCCCCCTCAGGGCACCCATAGCCCTCGGCTCTCCTCGGTCTGCTCCCATGTAGCTACTCACTTCTCGTTCAGCCGAGCTCCGTCCCGGAACCTCTGCCTTTCTGGCCGTCTCCGGAGACCGACCGTCCCTCCGCCCTGAAACCGCTCTGCCCCTCAACCGCCGTCGATCAGACCGCACGCCGGGACGACGGGAGGCCGGCCACAGCTCTTGTTAAACCGGGAGTGTCTCCACGGCAACGGGAGGCAGCGGCCTGGATGGCAAGCGGCAGGACCCATACTTGGCGAGAGGCCGGAGTTTCGCGCCGGTGTGGCGGGTGGCGGCGGCCGGCGGAAGGCGGTGTCGCGGCTCCTCAGCGTGGCACGAAACGCCTCTCAGCCCTTTCTGTCGTGCGGGGTTTTTGGTTTTATTTTCACTAATGGACCCCAATGTAGCGTTCAGAATAAATCGGAATCGTCAATGAATCGGGCCGGGGGGGCAACTAAGGGCAGACCAATGACAAAATATAGTAAAAGTGGATTAAAATAGTGTGGGTTTGGTTCCTGTTTGCCAGGAGAACTCTAGAGACATGAAAAATAAAAACCCACCAGATATCCCTTCAACATTCACACGCTGGGGCCCCTGGCCTGGCCTGGAAAGGCTGGTGGACAGCTGTCAATCGGGGTCTATGGCAACTTGCTGTCTTGTCAGCCATGCTGCACAGGGCGCCTCAGCGCTGGGGTGGACAGCCTGGCCAGGCCAGAGGGGAACACGGTGTTCCCAAAATACACAAAATAATCGTTAAACAGCAATGACAAGAAGTTTGTTTTTTTTTAAAAAAAAAATCTGAGAAAGGCACATACAAATTATTTGAGAGCTGGCAAAAATGTCCAGTCAGGAAATTAAAGACTCCACACAATTTAGTCCAGCAAAAGCGATCTGGGGCAGGGAGGGTGCAGACAGCAACATTTTAGTGTGTAACAGTATTTATAGGGAATGCATCTGTCCCTAAAGTCCAGCTAGGAACACCGAAGTACAAAGACAGGTACAACAGTAAAATAAAAGCTGAAAAGTAAGGACAGGTTTTACATAGAAAATGAGCACTTCTGTGAGCAATGGGAAGGATCTGCCAAGGACAATAGGGGTTTTCCCCATCTACTCTCTTTAAAAGGAACTGAGTACCTTTCTGAAAGACTTACGGATGTTAACCGCAGAATACTGCTTTCAACAGCAACCGTTTTTTTCACCAATATTACAGATGAGTAAGACATTTAAATCTTAAAACAATGGAATCTCTTTGCTTTGAAATTCACCGTGCAATGTCTCGTACTTTACAGAATGATGTAACCAGTGAACTTTTCAGCGTGGTTAAGTCTTCAAGCACGGAATTGAATGTCCACTTGATACTTTTTTTGTAATGAGAGTTATGTTGTGATCATGGTGACTGAAGACCATGGTCACCGTGTTGCATTTAGCAAACAATTTTGACAATAAAAAAAGATGTTTCTATAGGCCTGTTGCCTGTAACCAGGAAGTCAGGGCTGATCAACAGAAGAAAACGTCTGTTGTAAGGATGTGGTTAAGTCGGTCTTCAGGAAGAAACATGATTATGAGACTGTGATCCTTAAGGTAGCATGGAAATACTCAGAGCTGGTAAGGATTTTCTTCTGAAGTAACAATGTAAAATGTACATAATTTTATAAGGATAATATTTGTATTTTTCAGATAAATAAGATAAACTGAGTTATTATTAGTAGTAAAATTGCTTAAAATAAAGCATTGAAACAACATCGTTATTACAACAAATATTGCAGATGCCGTTTTCAAGTGAAATATGTAGCCATTCAGGGTTTTTTATGAGAACAGTGCATTGCACCAACATTTTATAACTTTCTGGCTTTAAAAATTCAGTTTAATTACTTTTATCTTCCTCAGGAAAAGTGCAAAACCAATTTTCTAGTACAGTACATAAGTCTGCATGGTGCATTATTGACCCAAATCCACTGCAGAGCTAGTCTGAGAAACTTAAAGCTTTCTTCATGCTGCAATCCAGCAACAGAAGTTTTATGATCCAGGCAGTGAGCGTCTTGACAGGGCAGGCAAAGCTTGTGTTTGCTGAATCTTTTCTTCTAATCAACAAAATTGATATATACGTAACATATGTTTTGTATGTAGAAAATAAGTTACTAATGCAAGATATTTTTTGACCACAAGTTTTGTCTTTGTATTTTTTTTTTTCCGTTTTACAAATAACAGGAGGCATTCTTCTTGTTGTAATCAATCTGTAGTAATTCTGACAGAAGACAAGAACAATTTCCTACTTTCTGAAGAGTATGCCTATGCTGGTTAGCGTCTGTGCATGTTTGTGGGCCTGCCTGGTTTACACAGGAGAAGTGTAGGACAACTGCAGATGGCTGCCATGGCAGAAGGCATCTTCTAGCACTGCTGCTCTTGGACTCCTCTCAGCTTGTACCATAAAGCCAGGAAAACCAAAATGCTGGAATATGTTTACAGAAGATGCAAGGCAGGTGAAAAGGAACATGAGGTGGAGGACAAATGTATGAGTTTCACTCTCTGTGCAAAAATCTTAATAGACCCAGAAAATGTGGTATCCAATAATGACAGTAGAAATACTGATGTATAAAAAAAGAAGTCCTGCATCAGAGAGTTACAGTGCTAGGGCTTCTTCCCACTGAAATATGCTAAACTGTGCTCAAGATGTGAATGTCCATGTGACTTCACTGTGGTCCTGTTGACATTTGCAAGGGCAATGCAATTGGTACTCAGGTTCTAATGCATGCTTTACATGCATTTCAGGGACGGCTGCTATGGGTAGGGTGTCTGGTTGCCCTTCCATTGACCAAGCACCTGCTTGTTATTGATGACAGATGAGTGCATTTCTTGAATTAGTTTCATTTGAAAGGAATTCAACATTTTATGTGCTGTTACATTCCCCAGGAAAATGCAGAGGGAAAAAATGTAAGTGGAATTGACTGGTAGATTCAAGTCAAAAGTGTAAGTCTGTGCCAGAGTTAGGTCAAGACAGTTGGTAGCACCTTTTGACAGATCTCGTGGCTTTCCTAGGACTGCATGCTGGGTTGTATTGAAACCATTGGGCAGTATCTGCAATTTTCAACAAAAATTGTATCGAGTCATGTAGACAAAGGAAGACATATCTTTACTGTGATTCTCTCTCTTCATTTCAGTTGGTATCCTTAATAATTAGTAAACTAAGTGTATTGAAGAATATAAGAACAAGTGTATGCCAGGATATGTAACTCTTGCCATCTCTGCAATATAAATCCTCCTATATACATGCTGCCTCCAAATGTCTTTAGTACTTAAGAAAAAAAAACCACTAAACTGAAAAAAGAACTACAAAAAGAATATAAAGTGAGAGGCATTTGAGACCAAACATCACTTTGAGGCTTCTACTATTGCTGTTATTTTTTTTTGTTCAGTGTACCAAGTGACTGTTTAAGTTTATAAAAAACATTAGCTGAAGAAAATAAATGCTGCTGTAAATGACAGGCTTAGTTATATCTGTTTCATATTGAACTGAATATATGATTATGTTTTCAGCTGTGATTCAAAACTGAAAACAGAAGAATGAGAATACGAGATAAAATACTAATACAGAAGTATTGCTTAAATGTCTTCAATGGAATTCTCTTGGTAAAAATTCTGTTTTCTTTTTCTTACCCTAGCAGCTTCAAATTATTATTTTTATTTTTTTTTTTAATTTTAATTAAAACAGTAATACTTTTTTTCTTTTCCCCAGGCTCTGGGTCTTATGCTTTTGACATTTGGCCTGTGGCTGTTATTTGACAGAACAATTTATTCAGTGTGTTATGCGAGTATAATTTATTTATTTATTTATTTTCAAACGATTGCAGGATAAATCAACAGAAACAGTGACATTTTTTTTTTTTCACAAGGTGGCAGTATTGGATCGAAATGCATAGGTTATTGTTTGTTGTGTATCTTTTCCATCAGTAGACAGTGTGATTATCGAAACGGGAAAATATGCATCAGTATATACACAATTTAAATATTATTATAATTCATACAACTTAATCCTCTTGTTGTACAGCTCATAGATGTATCTCCAAAAAATAAATCAACTCAGTTGATCTTTTCTTTATATAATTTAGCAGACTGCATTTGACAAGATTATAGATCCTATAGATGGATATCTGGGTACAATAAACACAAGTTGGAGCTTGGGCCTCTCCATATAGATATTCCTTTTTCCCAGAGTGTCTATCAAATTGTTTCACATAGGAGTAAATTTTGAGACACATAACAACAGCTGTGGTTTTAAGAAGTGGTCTGCCTTGACTATACCAAGCAGCATTGGTTCCCAGCTCATGGGATGGGAGGTATCCAATACAGTAATTCTGGGATGAAACATTTGAGATGAAAGTAATGAAAGCCCCTGCTACTTTCCATACCTATGCAAAGATGGTTTAAGTGGAAAAGGGAAAGTGACCAGTTGCAAATAGCGGGGATAGCATTGAATCTGATTTTGGTTTTAATGAAAACTATATCTATGTCCACATAGGTTTTGAACATGTGCTACTAATTTTTGGCAAACAGAAAAAAATCTGTAAACTCGTAATTGTTCTCTGATTTGATTGTGGGTAGTTCACATTGTTCAGTTGAGTATGTTCTGTTTATATCTCCATGTTGTTACCATCCTCTGAATGTACAAAAAATATGTATTTTTCTTTATGTCACTGTAGAAGCATAAGTAATAATAACACCCTTATAACATTCTACTATTTCCATCCTTTCAGTAATGCCATTGCAAAGATTTAATTGTTTTTCGGGAATAGGTTTTGTAAGTGGAAGTCTCAAAAAAAAAGAAAGTGACAGTATGAATGCACTGTGTTACAGATTTTTCAGGCAAGAACCAGCTAGTGATGTATATTTCTTGTATATTACTTGCAATTGGATCTGTTATTACTTTTGCATCAGCCATAGGATTCCTTGGAAGTGTTATGGAAAACAAATGTCTACTGGTTACAGTAAGTGTAAATCAGACCCCACCTTTCTTGTAGAATAAAAGGGAGTTTTGTGTGCATGAAAACTGTGATTCTGTCTTGATGTTGTGATTTCCACATGCAGTGCTTAACAAATATCCTGAGACAAATGTATTTTCAGATAAAGTCCTGCCTCAGATGAAATCTGAACAAAGCTGAAGATCTTTCCATATCACTGCATGAATGTTTCCGATGGCAAAACACTTGCAGTTTGATGCAGCAAAGATTTTAACCACTATATTTATTAACTTAGACATTTTAAAATGAATTTAGTAGTGAAATTATCTCTCAGTACATGCTCACATGCTTAGTATGTGCTGAAAAAAGAAAGAAAAGCCTACCTCAAAATACTGCCTTTTGAAGGCACATATAGCTACAATATGGCTAGAATATTGAAATGGAGAGTAGGATTAAAAAGCAGTTACCTGTGTAGACCTACCTAGATACTCCATATTTACGTACAGTTGCTGCTTTTTAAAGGAAGAACACTCCAATTTCTGAAAAATTACAATGTAACTATGCTTTCTTATGATGACTTTGATTACATTTTTTCCTTTTTCTTTTATCGTCACCTTTTTTTTTGAGCGATCTGTTTTAGACTATGAAGGCAGAAGCAGAGAGCTGAATCATTTGTTAAGCACTACAAATATTTTTTGTAGGTACTTGTAAGATGAGCCAAGATGCTGTAACCAGGAATCTTCCTTCCTTCTTTCTGCCTGCTACTGCCCTAAGCATGTAGTAGTTGCCTCACTGTTTATTAGATGATGAAAGAAGAAGAAGTGTCTTATTTCCAACCTCCATGGAAGTATCTCGTATCACAACATCTAGATGCTGTGGGTTAAAATTTGATCTCATTGAAAATGAATAAAATCATCTATCTTTTTGTTTTGTTTATGCATCTCAAAAGGAGAAAAAAGAGTCCTTGACAAGGCACGAGACTTGGGCACCATGGTAATTCAAACAGGAAATAATGAAATAAGGGTTTTTTTTCAATGGAGCACAGCTGTTTAATAGCAGGTTTTGTTCTTCACTTCCAATAAAGTTATGGCTTTGTCTTTAAGCACAAAACCGTGAGTTGTGCTTTGCCTGAAGCCTGCCTCATAGACTGTGATGTCACTTTCTGAGGGTTTTGTTGGAATGGCTCTGAATAATAGTCATGAAGCTTCTGGAATTTTTTACTGCATTGCTCACTTGTTAAATATTATGTTTATATATAATTTGGATTTTTATTTTCAGTATATGTGTTTTCAAATCCTGAAGTTTGTAACCCAGATGACAATATCAGTGCTGATATTTGTGAAGAAAGAAGAGGTATGTAAATAACTTATGTGAGAATGCTGATAATTTTGAAATAGTTTCTTGCAATTAATTAAAATATCTAATAGTTCTCACTGTATGCTGTAGCATCATTTGTTTGAATTTGAGTATGCTACGTGTCAACTGGGCATAAGAGAAGACCTGGAAAACTTAATTTGAGAAATTCAACATGGTTCAATAGTTATAAAAGGGAGTACATGGAAATATATTTCCAGTTTCTCCTCTTCAACAAAACATACTCTACCTGTTCAGGAATGTGGAATCAACAGTGTAAGGGACAGCTTTATTCCTTTTTTGAGGGATAACCCTGAAATTCCCTCTTTCCTGGACGTCAGCAGAGGTAGGAGAAAGCATTAGATGCCACTGTGTGTCTGCTAGCAAATGCTAACAGGAGTCCACTGTGCAATTGATAGTAGGAGTCATTAGTATCATGGCATGCAAAGTATACTAATGAACTACTGACTTTGTTATTTGAGCCTGTATTTTCAGTCCAAGTAGAGATCTAGTGTAAGGAATATGTATCTTTGCTTTTAACAACAGGAGCACTGAGTACTAATATAGCTGTTATCACTACTAACTATACTGCTTTAAAGCTTTATTTAGTCATTTATTTTCCTGCATATAGTAACTCAAATAGCTTCAGCACTCCTCACAGTATTATAGGGAAGGTAATCTGTACTGAATCCGTGCTGGTCATTCTGCTTTACTATTCCGTAATTCCAAAATCTATGGTTTAAGAAAACCTCTGGTGACACTGATCTCATAAGATCCGTACAGTTCTCCAAATCCTGCTGCTATTCAGGCAGAGTACAGCACAAATAAATTAGTTTTACTCCATCAAAGTAAATCTAGATCATCAAGATTTCTTCATTAAATGTTAATTTACAATGATGGAGTCCTCCCTGTTTTATATAATGGTTTTACATAGTGAAAGATTTGAACTGTCAGGAATGATGATGATGCATTCTGGGGTCAGCTATTTGTGCTAGGACAAAAATTGGTTGAAAGATTGCGGTTAAATTTATTTTATATCAACTGTAATTGATTTTGATCTCAACCTTAATTAAGTGTTGCTGAAGTATAACAAATGATGGTAACATCATCATTCACTGTGCAACCTTTTGAATTTTGTTTTTAGGATGGTTGTAGCAAGGGGAATGAGTTGGAGAAGCCTCATTTTTCCCTTGTTTTGTAATGAAACCTTTCAGTGGCCTCGGACTTCTCTGCATGTATTCCCTGCTACACTCTTTATAAAACAGTCTCTGTGTGAGCCTGTCCACTTCAATTAGTGTTGAAGGTGTATTTTAACAGTCTCTGCAAAGATGCCTGATCTAGGGCCAACATGAGCTGCTAACTCCTCTAGCCCAAAGCGATGCATGTCCTGGCCAGACTGTGTGGTGATCACACAAGTTTATATCACATTAGATGGAGAATCAGTTTGGGGTTTGTGCTTATTATTGTCTGATGTTTTGCTTATTAAAAATAAGTATGAAAAGTAGGATTTAGTATTTTAGGACAGATCAGGTGCATCTAAACTATGTTCCCTGGCTCTTATGGCTCCATTTGAGCTAATCATTTTGTGCCTGCCTGTGCTATGTATGTGGTTTGGGTCACTTCATTTATCTTCCCCTTTTGCTTTCAACTTTCCCATTAGTGCAGTGACTATGACATGTCTTCAAGTAACCCTTTAAGAAACATGAATATCAATAAAAGATCAAGGATTGTACTATCAATCCACACTCTTACCAATATGCATATATCTATGCATATACCAAATGCTATAAATATTTATGAACAGGTCCACCATCAATGGAACAACAGAATTGATGAAGTTATTTCTGAACATGGGAATGAGAGTCTGGCTGAGCAGGAATCTGTGTGGAACATTCTAAACACTGTGCAGCACAATGTAAGGAAAAAAACCCCACAATGTATCACCACCAAAATATCACCACCATCAACCAAAAATGTGTATACTGATCAGGACATATTTTGAAAAGCCAACTCCTTTAATAAAAGATTAATTTTTCAAGATCTGCTGCTAATATCTGATGTGGGTGGGCAGATTCCTTGAGGTTACATGGATTATTGTGAATGAGATTAGGCCTTTGAAGGACTGGTTATGTTTGTAGGAGCAGACAGTTCTGGTCACTAAAGTTTACTGCAGCTGCAAAAAAACGATGGGTTTCTGAACATTTTTGACATAAAATTCTTGGTCTGCTTGGGTCTCATGACTGACCTGAACCATGGGCAAGCAGAGACGCTGTGAGGTCAAAGCAGAGCTCCTAGAGTGAGAGCATTTGAATAGGTATTGCTCTGAGACACTCAGAAATAGTGCTTACAGCCTCAAATGAGCTTGCAAATCAGCACTGTCAGCATACTTACTTAATTATTAATCACCATAATTTTTGTGGCCTGGCAGCATGTATTTTGTTTACTTTTTCAGAAAAGTCCTTTAAAGCTTTTGTATGGGTTCAATTATTTTGAAAGTTGTTAGCAATGTTTTTGACCAGTGGCCTGCTATCCACCCTTCCAATTAATTCTGCATCATGAGCTTTTAATTACAAACAATACAGCTTAAGAATTTAATAGGGTTTAATGTGCTTCTATAGACCAACTGTGAGTCCCTTAATATAACTACTTGCAGAAGTGAGCTACATAGTTCTTCATGAACACTGGAGATAATTTATTATTCCAGATAACTCACAAAGCATGTGTGTCTAGACTCAAGATTACAGATGCATTTGTAATGTATATTTAAAATCTGTTCTTTGAAAATCCGGTCTTGTCTCATTGCACTCGTGATTTTTGTAGTGATTAATGGTGACCCCATTATGTCAACGATGTAGCCAGACTGTGTGCGGTTGTACTTTAGCTGAGTTTTATTGAACTGTTGTGGGAGCATAGATTTCAGCAAAGCTACCTACCCCACACCTGCCCTGGTGGGCATGTTTAAATTGTGGCAGATTGCAAAGTTCAGTGGATGTTTTGCTGCTCGTATTTGCCAAGGTGAACTGTAATCACACTTTTGGATGAAACATTGCCATCCCCAAGTCTTGTGTTACATGCTTCCAGCTCTTTACAATATCATCAGCATCTGCCATGGGAAAAATAAAGAGCCTGAGAAAATGAATAGTGTCAGAGAAGAGCTATATATTTATATATTCTTGGTAATATTTAATCTACTGCTTAAAGCTGGTGATATTTTTAACTGAACTCACAGAGTTGTTGAAATGGAGTGTTTTTACAGAGAAAGGACAGTTTTGGCTAAGTTACCTAATTAAAAAAAAAAATTTAGAAGGAGTGTATCTTGGATTGACTCTTCAAAACACGAAAATCAGATGCTTTTGTTTAGCATCTCTG
Source organism: Baryphthengus martii (assembly GCA_013396935.1). Taxonomy (NCBI): domain Eukaryota; kingdom Metazoa; phylum Chordata; class Aves; order Coraciiformes; family Momotidae; genus Baryphthengus; species Baryphthengus martii. Next base: position 32,040 of record VWZK01006056.1, read on the forward strand.
ATCTAACATATGGCAGACTTTTCATCCCACAAAACAATTCAAGCATTTCTGAAGTTTCATCCTGAGTCGGAATGAAAAACTGCTGGAATTTCATACATGACAAGAATTCCATTCTTCATGCTGTTTGGTGGCTTGATTTGCTTTTTTGGTACTCGTATTGAAATAGATTATTGAGAAGACCTAGCTGATTTTTTTGTAAATTTTTTTTTTTTTTTCTATTTACATGTATTCTGGAATAATTTAAAGTCTAAAAGAAAGTTCCTTTCAAAAGTATATATTAAGATCATATTGTTCTTAAGTCTATACTATACAGTGTCGTGTGCTATCCGGTGTACTGTTCCTATGTATCATGGGAAATGGTGCATACACAACAGTGAATCATCCCCTGCAGAAACCTCTCTCTACAGAATATACAGGGAAATGATCTAGCTAATTTAATCAGCTAAGACGTATCTAGCACTTGTTGGGGTGAAAATTCTTCTGTGTTACAGACTTTATAGATGTTATAGTTACCAAGTTACAGAATTTCAATTCTAGATGGAATGCTGTGGAAGACACAGTGTCACACAGTGAGAAAGGAATGAAACCAAAGAAAATAGTACTCAGATTCCATGTTCATGCACAAAATCCAGTCCAAAGAAATGGTTTTGTGATGTCTCCGGGGATTCAACATACAGCATGATAAGAAATAAAAAATTGTCTTGAAGAATGTAACTTCTGCTACTAAATGGACTTTGGGAAAAAGCAAATGTACAAAACATGTTTTCCACCACGACTTGACTAACAAATGCCAAAGTATTAATAATATTCATTGTTTTATCTTTGGTCAGTCTGAAGCCTTTGCTTCTACTCATTAGATGTCAGTCATGTAGGTAGTCCTGAAATAAGGATACTTCAAGAAAAGGTTATGCCTGGTCAGCATCACAGGGACATTTAGTAGTGGTTTAAGAAGTAATAAGTAAGGATCTTGGCATTCAGAAATCCATACTGTGCAAATCAACGATGTCAATGGAAAGTTACAGTATAGAAAAAGCATACATTATATCTTCCACTAGTAACTACTATTCATTACCTACTGAATGTCAGCAACGTCTCCACCTGTTTGTATTATGTGTTTCCAGAGCACCCCCAGTACTTGACAGGATAAGAGGAATGAGCAGGGCAGCGAAATAAGATTTGTTTCCTTAGACCACTTCATGTTGGCATTTCTTTTTCTCAATATCAAGGGACCAGTTTGCATAGGACCATCAGATATCATCACCTGAGCTGGAGCAAAGTGATACATGTTCTCTTCTATAAACCTTCCAGGGTTAATAGAACTATTCAATAAGAGCAAAAATTCAGTGAGCAAAAGTTGTTTCTTGACAATGCAGGACAGTAAATAATAGAAAGTATGTTGTCAAATGACATCTGGTATTTTCTTCCATCACTCATCAGTTTGAATTGTTCCCTGTTTCTACAAACCCTTGTCATTATTAAAAGATCACTTAGAAGTACAGAAAGTGTTTATTTATATGTTTTATTATATTAATAATAATAATATTTAACAATTTATAATTTATTTTTAAAGACAATATAATAATCATAGACTGTAATCTGGAAGATATGTATATCCATATCAAGATACATAATGCATGAGAATCAGTGAAAATTTGAAAATATTCTTTCAAGCATTAACTTGTAATGTAATAGCTCAGTTATACTCACACAAAAACAAATTCGCTTTTGATTAAGTCACAGACTCTGGAACATTTCCATGCAAAAATATCAGATTTACTAAAGAACAATCCATTTAGTTCAGATAATTTTTAAAATGTTGTAGCTAACTCTCCACAGCACATTTTACTGATGTGTTCACTTTCTGGCAAGGAAATGTCAGAACCCATCATAACATGCAGACAGTTCTATATATTTTAAAAATACATTGTTATAAAGATGCAATATGAATTCAAATTATTTTTCTTGAAATCTATTCATCTGTACTTTCACAGGGATGTGAACAATATCTAAATAAATGGTTTGAAAAGAATGTTTTGATCTTAACTGCAATTCCTATCAGCCTGCTAATTACACATGTAAGAGTACTTTTAAGCAAAACCCACAAAATATTGATATTCTGCTGGGGGTGAAAATCTGTTCAGCACCCCCTGGCTTTGGCACACTCTGAAATTTTGTAAAGCTCTCCATCAGTTTTAATTAGAAGTAAGATCAAGCTCTGTTTACCGAAAAAAAATCTCCCATATATTCAAGCACCATCAGAAACATTGCTGTCCAGAGTTTTGTGCTCTATTTGTACAGAACCTAATCAATGAAAATGCTAAATCAAACAATACAAAATCATGAAAGTCCTTCCTCAACATATCAATGAGAAAATTTTATTGGATAAAAACAAATAAAGCTTTCAATATCAAACCAAAATCATATGAATAATGGCAACAAGAATTGATTGTTCACTCCACATACATTCCAAAAGCTGAGTACCATCAAGCAGGCAGAACGATTTTTGGTAATATCTAAAGCTGTCATGTATCAGTATAGATTGGGGACTGACCTGTTGGAGTGCAGTGTAGGGAAAACGGATCTGGGGGTCCTGGTAGACAGCAGGATGACTATGAGCCAGCAATGTGCCCTTGTCGTCAAGAAGGCCAGTGGCATCCTGGGGTATATTAGAAGGGGTGTGGTTAGTAGGTTGAGAGAGGTTCTCCTCCCCTTCTACTCTGCCCTGGTGAGGCCACATCTGGAATACTGTGTCCAGTTCTGGGCCCCTCAGGCCAAGAAGGCCAGGGAACTGCTTGAAAGAGTCTAGCACAGAGCCACAAAGATGATTAAGGAAGTGGAACACCTCCTTTCTGAGGAAAGGCTGGAGGAACTGGGTCTCTTTAGTTTGGGGGAGACTGAGGGGTGACTTCATTAATGTTTATAATTAATGAAAGAGTGAGTGTCAGGAAGATGGAGCCAAGCTCTTCTCAGTAATGTCCAACAATAGGACAAGGGGCAATGGGTGCAAGCTGGAACATAGGAGGTTCCATGTAAAGATAACAAAAAACTTTTTCACAGTAAGGGTGACAGAGCACTGGAACAGGCTGTCCAGAGAGGTTGTGGAGTCTCCTTCTCTGGAGACATTCAAACTCCACCTGGATGCCTTCCTGTGTGACATACTCTGGGTGATCCTGCTCTGGCAGGGGGTTGGACTAGATCTTTTGAGGTCCCTTCCAACCCCTAACATTCTGTGATTCTGTAAAAATGAGATTAGTTCATTTTCACTCACAGAATTCAAAGTATGACCTATTTTACCTTTTCCATATGTAGTACCTTCCCATAGATGCATGTATGTACTAAAAACACTGGAGTGGGCCAGTTGAGTAGTGACACCTAATCCTCACTATCACAGTAAAGTGTCTCATGATGTTCAATACACTGTCATTGATACATTCTCGTCAGATGGGAAAGAGCTGTTGTCCCCATTCAAGAGGTTAAGACCAAGAACCATGGAATCAGAATCATTTAGTATGGAAAAGAGCTATAAGATCATTGTCCAACAGTATTTGGATTTATAGGACACTGAAACACTTGAGGTGTAACTGAATTATGTGCCACCCGAAGAAGATTTCAAGATAATTTGGTGAATGTGGGCTTAAGTGACTTGCTGGAGGTCACACAGCAAACCTGTGCCAGATCAGACTGTTCGGTTTGTGTCTTCAGACACATGCCCTGATCGTTCTCCTTTATAGCTTCTGCGTTCTCATTCATAGGAGCCAGGTTAGCAATCACATCGACTCAGTCATGAGTATCAACACTTCCCTTTTTATTTTTAACTCTTTTTCTTTTCTCAGATATTTTTGATTGCACTAGCTGGTCAGCTATTTAAAAACATCAGAAAGAATAATATTTGGCCAAGTGAAACATGAACTCTTGAGCATAGCTGTGGTGCATGAGTTACCTGATCCGTGCCTGTGACTGTGAATGGAATTACTTCCACTAAAATTTGGTTGGGGTTCTACATATAGCAATCATTAGATTATTAATGTTTGACCTTTAATGTGTCTGTTTATAGTTGATGGCTATGGACACAGTAGTATGCTACAAAACTATATGTGTTAAATCTGAAGTACTATGCCATTTAGTCACTGCTTAATAAAACTTCCTGATAAGCTGAATATTCATTTCCTGAGTCTCTGGAACAAGTTATTCAGAGTGTTGTAAGTAGTACTGTAATACTATACTCTGAAACAGAAGGAAACCTTTATCAGTTTCAGTCAAGAAAGAACATTTACTAACCATTGCTGATATTTCTTTAGGATGTTCCTTTTCCTGATGGTTCTTTTCTGTTTAGTTCTTGTCTGTTGTGCAGTTTAATTTCCAAAATTTCACTGACTCTTATAAATAAATATAAATATTGGACTGTTATCATCTGTTCTCCAAGAAATATTGTAGTAGACATCTTTTGTTCATGCTGAATGGCTCTTATCGTTCATTTAATCAAATCGCTTCAGTAGTCTAGGTGGAGTAAGCTTGAAATCCTGAAATACTCTTTATTCTCTGAGCAATGAGGTGACCTGGAATATATTGAGAAAAACTGAGGATGACGTGATTTTACAAATGTGTGCAGTAACATTGTGAATTATTTTTTGTTTAAAACGTCCCATTTCAAGTGATCTATTTTCTGATGCGTGCAGATTTGGTTACTTCTTTTTATTTAGTCTAGAAAATTTCCATTTCAAGTGCCTGCTACAGGCTGATTTTCTTATTTAGAGAACTTCAGATAAAAGACACATGTCACTTCAGAGGTGAATGGTGTGCTTGGAACAGAATCTGAATTTTAAACTTGTACTTTTTTATTCTGCTACCCACTCAAATGTTTATCTACGTTAAGAATGGCAGGTATCTGTTACCTTGCTGTCTGTGATGGTTTAAGAGGTTTTAATCCTGTTACTAATGCAATTCAATCTGAGGAGGATATTAAATAATAATAAATAAAGTAACAATAGGGTTTTTTTCAGTAATCTTCATTATGGAATTTACAGACTACTTCAGAAAATCACAATCAAGAATCTGAATTTTAGTTCATAAATATGTCTGAAGTATAAAGATAACCTAACTTCACTGTAATTACATTTAAGAATCCCAACATTCTGTTAAAATAACAGAAGCTACTCTTTCATTAGAAAGTAGATCTGTGATAGAGAGCAGGATATAAAAACTATTCTTCACTTACTTTTTTCCATGTATCCAATATTCAACATGGAAACTAAATACAGAAACTTAGAACCATACAATATAGGTCCAAATAGATATCTGGCAACTGCATGGTCCAATCCCTTGTTCAAAGCAGGTCCACTGAGATCAGGTTGCTCAAGGCTTGTCCAGGTTATGCAGGTGTGTGTTGAATATCTACAGGGACAGAACTGCCCCCAGTCTTGATCCCTGAGGGGTGACATAATTAACCAGCCACCACCTCCACTTTATACTGCTGTTCGCAATACTTTGAGCCAATTTTCCTCCCAATAGTCCTCTTATCCTGTCCATGTATCATCACTTTGGCTATAAAGATATTATGGGAGACCATGCCAAAAGCCTTATTAAGGTACTTTGTGGTCATTACTCTTTCAACTCCTACTAAGCCAATCATCTCGTCATGGAAGGTAATCAAGCGTGGTGAGACATGATTTACCCTTGGCAAAGTCATGCTGGCTGTTCCCAATGACTGGAGTTCTTCATGTGCTTGGAAAGAGTTTTCAGGAGGATTTGTCTCATAACATTCCAAGAGTGTAAGGTGAGGCTGATCAGCTTGTAGTTCCCCATACCATCCTTCTTGTGCTTTTTGAAGATGTGTGACATTTGTTTCTCTGCAGCTATCAGGAACCTCCCCTAAATGCCTTGACCTTTTGAAGATGATAGAAAATGAGTGCTCAGTGTTATCATCCAAGCTCATATGGATCCATGGACTTGTGAATATCCAACTTGTTGAAGCACTCTGTCTTCCTGTACCATGAGATACTCTCTGCTCCCTCAAGACTTTCCTACTAGGCTTAAGGATCTGAGATGTCCGAGGACAAATATTGCCTGTAAATACGGAGTACCTCAGCCTTTCCAAGTCCTTTATCACTAGACACCCCACCCCATTGAGCAATGGTCCACATTTTTCTTAGGCTTACTTTTGCTGGCCATCTACTTGCAGAAGCCTTTCTTCTTGTTGTTCACATCCCTAAGTAGTTTCAACTCCAGCTGCACACTGGCTTTCCTGCATCCATCCCTGCATACTTGGACAGTGTCTCTCTTTTCCTCCTGGACAGCCCATTGCCATTTCCGCCTTCTGTATACTTTCTTTTTGTGTTTGGGACCAGTAGTCAGTTATCCCAGTTTTGTGTTTGAGACCAGTTGACCATTCATGTCAACACCTATTTGTGTTTCACTGGTTTGTTACACTTGAAATAATTACTTAAGGACCTCCCCATTTTAAAAGGATATTAAGGATGGGATTATCTGGGTAAATGCAGCCATGTAAACACTGGATGAATATTCTAGCACATGTGGAAAGTAAGGTACTCCTGCAGAGTAATTAATCCTACTTTTCCTAGGTAAGTATTATAGATGACATCCTCTAGAAGTACCTTTATTTTTCTGATTTGAGTGGGAGCCTAGTTGCCCTAGCTTATACTTTCTACAACTTGAAATTGTTAACACTAGATTAAATGGATCTCACTTTAACATTACATAGTCAAGAGTTCAGAAGGCCCCAAATAAAGTCACATATGGAGTCTGAATTTGTTCCTAAAGTATCTGCATTATAAAATGACTGTCAGTTATGTATTCACAGACTAGCTTTCCACAGTATGCTAAAATCCAAATTCTGCAAAAATGTCCTGTGGTTTCTACTTGAATATTATTTTAGGACAAATAGAAGAGCTCCTATTGTCCTCAGTGACAATCTGGCATGCCCAAGTGAGAGGAGAATGTGCTTCAGTATGCAACGAAATACTACACAATACCTACGAAGATCTGTCATCAGCATTCACAATAAAATGTGCATACTGGCTGCTAAAATCAACCACAAGCACACAGATAATCAGATGAAAGGGGTGTGTGTGTGTGTGCACAAGATTATGCATAAAATTGGCAATACTACCACACATGCTGCTGGTGCTTAACGAGGAAAACTATAAAAATATTGCTGCTAATATAATATTTAGTAGAAAAAGAATAAGAAAGAATAGAGAAAATCTGTAGGATGGAAAGTTAAGTGGGTTTTTTAACATTTTGAGATAAGAAAATAGAAACAGGTGTTTGTTTGCCTATGCATGCAGTTCTGATAGTTAAACACTAGGGGACACAGGGAGCTTAAGAATAATACAGGACACAGAAAAATCAACATAAGATTTACAGAACTACGTAACATACATACCTTATACATAATCCACACTTTAAAACATATTGAGTAAGTGTGAAGGTGATAGCCATGTGGCACTGCACTGTGACAGAAAATGATATTCAGAGACAATGTTCTTCAAAGGAATGGCATGGGGAACAGCTCATGGTGACTCTGTTAAAGCTCAATAAGATAATGTGTGGATCCACTTCATTTAATTTAGAAGTTGATTCACCAAAATTAGCAGATGTCCCTAAAGGGATTATTGATGTGAGAGCACAGGGGGAAATCACAACTGCATACATTTCCTATAAAAATCAGTACAGAGAGGAAATAGAAACTGTGGATGTACAGTCACTTTCATGGGGCCTAAAAGCACTCTGCTGCTAAAGAGATGGTCCCACTGTCTTCATCTTCTTAGCCTTGCTGTCATCCCTGGCTGGACACTGACACTGGCACCTGTTCAGCTATTCAGGGAACTGATCTAAGACCTTGACTGTTCTAAAAAATAATCCAACTAAAAAAAAAAAATGCTATCTGTTAAGGGATTTTTTCCTTGTTGTTTTTTGTTTGAACTTGTATTTTGGTTTGGTTTGGTTTGTTTGATTGTTTCTTTGGTTTGGTTTTGGTATTCGGGTTTTGTGCTGTTGGGTTTTTTTGACTGATACTTGTCCAGCACAAAATGTATATACATTTCAGGGGCTGGAAATTTCATTTTACTTCTTCATACATAAAGTATCCTAACACCTATGTTAAAATAAGGCTTCCTCTCCACCATGTTATGCACTTAGGTGCACAGTGGTTAAGCTTCAGTAAAAGCACAGTGAATGTTCTTGCTCACAATGTCACATGACTTGAAATTTCAAGGTGGGTTCAACTCTTTGAGGAGAATGAGCCTGCAAACTCATGTTTCTTATCTCTGTAATGGGTTCTCCAATTATTGTAATGCTAGATGATATAAGGGGATGGAATCACTGTCTGTATTACATCAAACACATGGTGTTCACTGTGACTAAAATTTGGAGAATTCTCATGGGGCTTAAAGAACATTCAGGTGGCTCTGAATAAATCCTACACTGCTCAGTTTAGACTTGAATTTTTGTACAGCTACAGTTACAAGTTAGATAGATGTCATGTAACAATGAAGCAGGCATTTTGGAATTTCATAGTGACTGAAGCTCCCAGAAAATTTTTTGGCAAGTTAGCGAGGCACAAATGAACTATGTGCCTGCCTACATGGCTAGGCGATCCTAGAAAAACAGTAGTGTGAATGCCATCTAGTTATTTTTTTCATATTCTGAAAGAAACAAAATCTATAGTTATTTGGTTTGCACTTATATCACCATACTGCTCAGCTACTGAGGGAACAGAGTCTGTGGTTGCTACATGACATTTGTAGTTTGTGTTTAGTACTTATCCAAAACTAAATTAATCAATGTCCGTTCTGTGAATACCACATGTATGTTCTGAATGGGAAGCTCCTATAACACTATAGATAAAGCTACCCCAGTACAAAAGTAATGGGCAACAGGTTCAGATAATTGAAATGTTAGTTTTGGATACAATGGACGGGATAATTTCAAGTATGACCTCCAAGAATTTGAGAATCCAAATTCCAAAGAACAGAACAGGTCAAAGGATATGTTTTCTTGGATGAAAAGCTCATTGTAATTCTTTTTAATAGAAGGATACTAGCAGTTAGGACACTATCCATGAACGAGCAAACAAAAAAAGGAATACTTAGCGTGAAAATGCAAAAGAAAAAAGTAAGCTGTGAACAGCTTTTATTTTTAGAGTGAGTCAGAGTTCCTAGTTCTTTATATAATCACTAGCTAATCTTTTGTTCTCCATTATTGTAAATTTCTCCATTATTATAAAGTAGAATTCCAAAAAGAGTACAGTAAATAATATCCTTTTTGCTTTAACAGATGTAGTGACATTATCATATGATCCTAGTGATCTAATGATATTTCAAAATGAAAGGTGACCTTTCTTTCTTTAAAGAACATTCTTAAGCCTCAATTATGCTAAATACACATACAGGCAGTTCCGTACAATGCTTTGATCACAGAACTTATGGAATTTATCCCTTATGACAATAAGGTGATTAGAATGAACTGTGTATTTCATATTTTGTAAAGCAAAGCTTCCCAGCTAGATTCCCATCCTGTATTTTCCCTTGGAAATAATGTGTGTTTATATTTCAGTTTCCCTAGTCTGAATTATTTTTAAGGAAAACAAATTTGTTTAATATTGACTTAAATAAAGAGTTTCCAAAGAGATAGGATCAATGCTGAATTCCAGATCAACTGGATAAAGCATGATTTTTTTTTTTCCTTGCAAATTACTGGAGTTTTGGGTCCTTAAATGATCCTTTGAAACACTTCTGCCTGCAAATAGAAATTAGTGTTCTTGGACATTGGTAGTTTCAAAATCTCAAACTATTGGAAGTAGCAATAAAGTTAGCTTACAGTAAGTAAGGGGAGTCACAGGCTGAATTTATTTAAAAAGCTTGTAAAAATTGATCAAATCTCATATTTTGTGGGCACTTGGCTTGGTTGGAGTTGGCAGTACTGGGGAATTTGGGGTTTTGGTCTAGCTGCAGCCAGTTTAAAGTCTTACTACTGTTTGAGTACCCAACTGCTTCTGAGTGCTTTGCAGACACAACCCAACTCATTATTGCAGCACTCAACAGGGCACCTACCGTCCAGGAACTCTTAAATTCAAATTCAATGAATGAAAATGAAAGCTGTGAGAGAGATCAATGGTAATGCATGCCCCTTTGTCTGTAAACACTATTTTGAGATTATCATATGGAATATATAATTCTATCCAAATTCAATTCCATTCCAGTATGCTGAGAGATCATGAAGTTCAGGGGGATCTTAAAAGGACCTCTGAAGGGTAGGCAAGGAGCATAACAGCTCTGGAGGAACAGACTGCTAATATTAGACATCCATGATACCCATGTCCTATTTTAGTGTAAGTTGCAGATGCCAACTTGGAGTATTGAAGTCTAGTACAACACATGTTTTTTTAAGATACAGTATTATTTGTAAACACTAAGAATTGACAGTTAGTGTGTGATCTTGAACAACACTGTTCTAATTTGACTGTGGATGGCAACATCTTTACTTTTTGAACGGCTACATTGAAATTAATTTTGGTTCTACAAAGTCTGCAGCACAGCTTGGTAAAGCACTGCTTAATTTGATAGCTATGGTTTCAGGACACAAAATATTGTTGCAGAATGTAAACAAAGTATTTCCCTATGGCTCTTGAGTCTAAACCAGGATTCAGTGCTAAATTATTTGATGAACCTGACTGTTCACTGCCATCACCTCTGGTATTCCTGAGCTGGTACTTGTTCTTATATCACATCCATCATGCTCTTATTTATAAGTAACTCCATTCATCAATCATTAGAATGATGTTTCATATGCTTAGGTGGATTAGATACATTTTTAATGTTTCTGCGAAACCATCTTGCTTCCTTTGCTAATTCAGACATAGATATGTATCATTCATTCAGCAGCTCAAAGGAATGAAACAAAAACTTCTGGTAACATCTTTACATTCACCACAGAAAGTAAAGGCAACAAGAAGTGCAATTTAAATGTCCCTGGCCTCAATCAAAGTAGCATTCTGTTGCTCCTAAGCAAGCCCTAGTTGCGGCTTTTATTGTGCTTAGGCATCCTGATCACTGCTCGTCTATGTAATGTCTTAGTTACTAATCAAGGGTATGTTTATGTAGCAGCCCTTCCTCTAAGAGACTTTCTCCTATCAGTCATCTGTTTTCATTGCTATAGTAGGAACTTAAAAAATTTTAAAACTTGCAAATGTTCCTCTGGCAAATCTGGTTGAGAGTGGCTGCAGACGCAAAAGATATGGGGAAGGAATGACAGATGGATACTCAGGCAACGATGTATCTGCAGATCCCTACATGCGCACTTGTACCCATGTGAACTCACACAGGGATAATGTTACAGCATGACTGCAGTCAGGTTTAATTTTCCCAAGAAATGCCACCAAAGAGTTAGACTGTTAGCACAATTAGCACAGTTTCTGAATCTACTTCCTTACAGCTTTTCAAGACATGATCTCCACAGTCATTACATTGGGTTATGACTTCATGTAAATAACTTGAAATACTATTAATATTTTCCTTTACTAGAAAGGTAAGTATTATTTTCATTACCTCTGACAGATAGGTGTATGCACTAATAATTTTCAAATTGGAGTCTGATCTATACGTTAGAAAGTAGTTTTGTTTTAAAGAACTAAACTATGAGTAACAGTGTGTCGTATATGGAGTGATGCGCTTCACTTGTAAGAGAGAAGTAGTAATATGTTTATTGATCTAAAACAATGATTTAACAAACTCTGATACTAAGTGCAAAAATGATTCAACAAGATTTGATGGCAAGGTACACTTTATTATTTACAATGTAGAGGACAGGGCCAGACAAAACTGTTAGGGAGATCTTCTTGTTGAGTCATGATGTTCAAAGAGGACCCCTTCTCCTTCTCAGAGAGGGCTCCTGTTTCCCTAACCCTAGTCCCAGATTTGTTCAGTGGTTTATCTGTAAAGGATTATGCATACACAATCACTCCTTTATATCACTTAGTTAACATTTCAAAGTTTAGCATGCTGTCACAGTTTAGGGTCCGGGCAGCCCACTAAGCCTATAACTGATGCTCTCTGTTAGCCCCTCTCCCTCCCCAAAGGGGAAGAGAAAAGGAATAAGGGAGAGAGAGACTTATGAATTAGAAAAGGAAACTAGGATAGCTTTAATGAAAATGGAAAATAATAAGAATAAAATGGAATATATACAAATATGTACAAAACCAGTATCGAATCCAAACACCCTGATGGCAGTTACATCAGCGTCACCACTGATGTTGTGCAGCAGGCAACAGAAAAGTCCCAGACTGGGCCCAGCAGCAGATGGGAACCATGTTCAGGAGCTGGATTCCGATACTGGATTCAGGAACACTCAGATCAGAAGGCAGAATGGACGGAGTCCTCCTTGGATTCCAGCCATTGAAGAAACGAGGAAGAACCCAAGCAAGGACCCAGAGCAAGAGCCCCCGAGTTGAGAGCAACTGATTAAGGTCCTCCAGCAGGTGCATATCGCGTCTATGGGATGGAATACCCCACTGGTCAGTTTAAGGGCACTGATCTATCTGCTCCTCCCTGCAGATGTGGCTTTTACTTTCCGCACCCTGCAATGTGATACACAAGATCCAGCAGTGGCCTTGGTCTGCTCACCAGTCCCTGGTACTAACTCTAAACATTGAGCTATCACTGCTAGCAAAAAACATGCTGCTAATTTCAGAAAGTGCAGTTAGTTAAAGGAACTGAGCTGAAAAGTAAAATCAATGAACAGAATTGTTCTGTTCTAACTCAAAAAAGTGTTTCCTTGTGTTTAAACGGAACCTCCTATGCTCCAGTTTGCACCCATTGCCCAGGACACATGCTATTAATCAATTACAGAGAATCTGTTGCAGCAATGAATCCCTCAGCCTTGAGGAGTAACCTTGAGATGTGTACCTATTCAAGGGGAGATCCTGGCATGCAGTCTATTGCTGTGCAGGAGAGCTCAATGGGCCCTAGGGCTGTCCACTATTTATGGAGTGAGATGATTGAACTATATTTGCACACCAACCATATTCCGGTTGGCACATGCTCAACTATCACTTACATGTTGAGCATGATTTATAGCTCTTATCTATTGTGTTGTTATCTATCTCCTCAGAGTCCAACTTAAATCAGATGCAGGCATCATGACCTGCACCAGTGGCTATTGTTTCAAAGATAAGAAGGAAACAGAGGGAAGTGCATTGCCACACAGGGCTAGTCTAGTACTTTAGAAGCAAATAGCAGAGTCACTGGTGTGCTCTTTCCAAAGTGCTGCGTCATGTCACTGCTAAAGATCATAGATTTCTTAGAGATTCTTGCCTCTTTACACTAGCTCGAAACCTCCAGGCAGTGATATTTTTTTTTTTTTCCTACACAGACTTATTATGTTTTGCAGAAATAATAAGTACAAATGAAAAATCTAAGAGCAAACACATTTAGAATGTTGACACAGCTCTGCAAATACAAAAGGGAAAAAGGGCACTGCAGTATTTCTCTGTATTTATTTGTAGCCTTTTCAATTTCCTCCCCTTCAAAGACATATTGATTTTATGTGCATTGTGAATACATATATCTGTCTTCCAAATAATGCTGTAATTGGTTTCTTTGCATTGCCACATATCATTGTCTGTAAAAGCCAAAGAGGAATACTTCACAAAGAGAAAGGCCGGGTTCTTCTTCTTTACCTCACACCAGTTCACATGGGTCTAACTCCACCACACCTAGTGGTGCTCCTCAAGATGAATAGCGGTGTGAGCAAGAACAGAGCCTGAATCACAATGCTTTCTCCAACTTTTTTTTTGCGAAGAGAGGAATGTCTAAAGAATAGAAGGTATGTATTCCCTTTACTGCCTTCATAACAATAGAAGAAAATTTGTTCATGTATTAAAATGGGATGAAAACCCCTTTAGACTGTATTTTCTATAAAATATATATATTTTAATGTATATAATATACTAAATGGGTTTTGTATAGGTAGGATAAACTATTGTGAGAAACAACAGAAATGTAAATAGAAAGGAGAGGTTTAAGCTAGAAAAGTTATTTGAGACCACCCTTATCTGGACCTTGATTTAGAAATACAGTGTTGAAATGAGTTTTGAAGTGCTATTCTTAGGACAATAGACAGACATTCAGAAATTCTTGATTCATTTTCCTTCTAGTTCCATTGGTACTAATAAGGTTACTTCAGTTGTGTACTTCAACGGTAAGAGTCAAAACTCACAGGCTAGGATCACAATAAACTCATTTATAAAATTCAAGTGAAGCTGCTTAAAATCCAGCCATCAGCAAGCTATGTCTGCTCCTATTAGCAACAATCAGTGCTTTTGCTTTCTATCAGTGAGAAAGGTGTTCAGTTCTTTTGTTGAAGCTGGTTATATCCAGACAAGGGCCAGACAGCTTCATCCACAGATTTGCACAAAGCTTATACCATCAATTGTAAATCCAGTCTAAAAAGACACAAGTTTGGATAGCATTTCTGTTTATATTACCAAGGTATTTTTACCAAGCGTTTTTTAGCATTGTTAGGGAAAATGTCTGTAGACATTTTCATTAGTATCTGGCAGAGAAAAGCAAGGAGTTTATGAAAGTACAGAAAATAAAATTCTTCTAAAGTGTATGCTGTCAGATGACAATACAGTGCAGTAAATTTTGAGATTATTTTGTGTTTCCTGATTGGAATCTCTATTATTTTTAGCTGTTTACTTCTGCTTTGTTATGTAAAAGTATCTTTAAAGAACTTTTGCAATAAAGAGATTATTGATTGCAATATCCTCATGCTGACAGAGGATTCTGGTGAAAGAGATCATTTGAATGTTAAATTGATTTACTTGTGGTGAGTGAAATACAGATTGGTTTCTTATTTAATTTAGACCTCAAGGACCAGGAGGAAAGTCCAATGCAACAAGGCACATTTTTACAGTCTGTGATTAAAAAAAAGGAGTTACTTTACAAGATATCAAATGATCCATAATCTCTTGGCTTTCTTATGAATTCTGATGTCCAATAATGACAAGGGAGAGGGATTTTCAAGGTAAAATCTGAATTCTTGCCTTTTCAGTGTTTATGTCAGACTTCTGACCTTATGTGTCATAGAAATTATGAATATTCTTGACAAGTTCACCTCAAAGGCTAGAGAACTGGGTCAGCTAAGCTGTCCGAAATACAAAATTTTAAGATCATCATAACTAATTAGGTTTACAGAGTTTTTATAGACAACTCTTGAGTCATGAGAACTCCTCTGGAAGTGTGAACACTGACAAACTGGGAAATACTTCTTTTATATATCAGCTAACCCTATCACGATGATTCCATTAATAGTGACCAGATTTGGTTCAAATCAGAAAAGCTTTGATCTCATCTTTTAAATTAGCTGGACTTTTTTTTCTTAGTTCTTAAACAGCTTT
>VWZK01006056.1:47509-115173 GCA_013396935.1 Baryphthengus martii
CCCTCCACAGCCAGAGAAATACATAATCTCAGAAGAATCCTCACACCAACAGTTACTTTTCAGTTTTCCTTCTGTTCTCCTGTTTCATGAAAGAATCAAAAACTTGCATCTGAACTCTGCCTCTTCAGAGGCAGAAACCACAACCACTTATTTCTTTTTTTGCTTCTGGCTTGTCTTGTGTGTGTTGAATGTAAAGCAAGCACTCAAAATTCAACTAAGGGACATAGGAGATGTAATCCTGCTTAAATTTTACTGTTAGTACTTGCTTATTGCTATAATCTCAGGTCTAAGACTTATAGCTAGTGGAGTGCTATAAATTTACATAATTTTTGCCTCCCTTACTTGACTGTGCCAGGTGGCACATCAAGACAGATATTTCCCAAATTAAAGGTATGTTAGTATTCTGCTTCCTAGATCTGTAGCTTCACATTCTTTGCTGTAATTTATAGCATGATTTTTTTTTTTTTCATTTTTTTTTAAATTCTAATACTTAGGAAATGGAGATGTTGATTTTTAGTTTTTGTACCCAGAAACTTTAGTTTTGTCTTCTGATATT
The DNA here is from genome assembly GCA_013396935.1 of Baryphthengus martii. Lineage (NCBI taxonomy): Eukaryota > Metazoa > Chordata > Aves > Coraciiformes > Momotidae > Baryphthengus > Baryphthengus martii. The sequence continues at coordinate 48,066 of VWZK01006056.1, forward strand.
TAAATCCACTTAAGCATACTGTCACGTGGAACAAATAAATAAATAATAGTAATATTAATGAAAAGGAAAATAGCAAAATAGAGAGAGAAATAAAATCCAAGAAAGACAAGTGATGCAATTGCTCACTACCTGTTGACCAAAGCCCACCCAGTCCATGAACAGAGATTTTCCCACCCTGGCCAACTCCTGCCAGTTGATATACTAAGCATGGCGGCCTATGATATAAAATATCTTTTTGACTCGTTCAGCTTAGATGTCCTGGCCATGCTCTCTCCCAGCTTCTTCTGCACCTCCTCACTGGCAGAGCATGGAAAACAGAAAAATCCTTGACTTGGGATAAGCACCACTTAGCAACAACTAAAACATAAATATTCTCATGCTAAATCCAAACTACAGCACCGTATCAGCTACTAGAAGAAGAAAATTAATTCTATCCCGGCCGAAGTCAGAACAGTATTTAATCCCCAACCTTCTACTTCGTGCAAAATCGAATAAAACATCTGTGAAATCTGTGTGAAAGAGAGCTTCCAAATGTGAGAAAAGTCATCAGTCAGCCACTAACTCAACAGAATAGTTTATTGAGTTGTGGAGGAAGGTCAGCCCAGCTAAACACTCAATAGTCATCTATGAAGACCAGCCTTGCAGACAAATTGTAAAGTCACATAATAACAAAAATTTCCCTGTACTCCTTGATGACTGTGAACTGTTGTTCAGAGTGTAAATTATTTCTGTAAGATCACATGCAGAGGCTCAGGCCATGGGTACATATTATGCAAGAGTTTGTGCATCTGGCAAAGTACAGCAAGCAACGTGGCAGCAAGATCAAGCAGGTTTGAACAGAGAGTGAAGAAGCAAAAGAGATTTATGACATTGTTACTAAGAGATTATTCCCTAACCTATGCCTTAATGGCAGTGAAAAGTATTATAACCTAAATCTAATGATTTTGAATTTATACTTAATCCATTTGGCCACAATTGTAGGCCAGTACTGTACATGAGAGGGTGTGTTTGTAAAAGCAAAGAAATTTGCCTATGACACAAAAATGAGGTATTGGACTGTTTCATGGCATTAATGAGAAAAGGTTTTATGTGGTTTCTAATGAGTTTTAACCTGTTCAAATAACACCACTTCATAGTTTAACATGTCTTGTAATTGTCTTCAATAATTATAAACTAGCCTTAAGGGCAGCTGACTAACAGCAGCTCCCAGCTATTTTCTTGCATCAGCAGCTAGAGAAAGAAATTCAAACCCTAGGATGAGAAGGTCAACTCCACCGAAATAAGTGAGGTCATATTCAGCCCAGTCTGAACAGAAAAGCATCTATATGTTTTCACTCTAGCTTCAAGTCATTTTCATAAACAAGACAGTCTTTCTTCCACTCTCAGTAATGTAGAGGTGTAGAATTCCTACGATTTCCATTCATGTGGCAGGCTTGCCACAGTACTGTTTGATTCTTTGCCTTTAAAGTCATCATTAATAATTTTCAGGTTAGCTAGAAATTACTTCGAAATGAATTTACACTACACTTGTCCTGTGCATTAACACAATCCTTAAAATCCCTAAAATATAAAATAATCTGCTTTTCTCCCATTGAGTTCATGAAGTTGTAATAAAACCCCAGGTCTTTGTAAAACACATTTGAAATCAGGTATACATGGACATTACTCTCTGGATCCTTCTGCCACAATCCTGGACTCCATTCACCATCAGGGGTTAACGAAAAACTTCCTTATCTTTTAGAAGTTAAAGCTGAAAAATTATGCTTACTTAAAAACATAAAAGGTAAGGCCATAAATAGCTGAAGGAGGAATCACAGCCCTTATTTAGTTGAGGGACTGTTCTGCTTTTGATTTCAGTAAAGCTACATATTTTAAATGGAGTTGAAACAAGCTAAAATCTAGAAATTATGCTGCTACACGGAGAGAATCCTGGGAAGTAAAACTATAAACAGAATAATGAAAACATTGAGTATCAACTTTTCTTCCTTAAACTTTTCTAAATTTATCTACAAATTTATTTCCAATTGATTTAGGAATTCAAAAGAAATATCAGATTAGTTTCTGAATGTCAAAGTGGGAGCTCATAGTTTTAGTAGCCAATTTTATTCATATTCTTCAAATATGAATGACAGCATACATCTTGGAGACTTAGTGCATTTTCTATCCCTTTATAAATTATACTGTGCAAGCCTTTTCATATCTCTACTTGTAGTAGCTTGATGAGGCTCAACTATCATTCAAATAATTTCACTTATAAAGAACTAGGACTAGGAAATGCAATTTATTTGTAACAAATACAAACCCCAAACCAGTTAAATAGGCCCACTGACAGATATGTCATGAGACACATTGTTTCACAATGGTTCAGCATATTTATTATAATATTTGACAATGATAGCACTTTTAAGTAGAGGAAGTTTATGGTTTATGAAGAGATCAAGCAATAGCCAGGCTTACAGGGTCAGCTGAGTGCCCTCAGGTTGACAAAACCCACAATAATCCAAACTTCAAACAAATAAAAGAATCTATATTTAACTAAAGGTATTAGGAGAAAAAAAAAAGAAGCAAGCATAGACACTACAGAAAATCGAAGCCATGGGTCCGAAAAGCCATCTTTTTATTGCTTTCTTTTGTTTAACTGTATCTGATAAGGTCCATCCATTTCCACAACCAAAGCTCACATTGCTGCTCATCTCTATATCTAATCAGAATCCACCAGCTAGATATTGTCCATTGAGGGGCTCAACTCAGTCAATGGTCTCAGAGCTCACTGACCATGTGGGGCTCCAGCCAAGCAAACTAGTGGGTGCAACTGCACGCTTACCCAGCACATGTAGGACTTGTGAGCACTTGCAGACTGGATAGAGTGGGAACAGGACCAGGGAGTGGAGTTCTGCAGCATAGGTCAGAGAAAAGTAGTGGGATCGTGGGTTTGTTTTGTGCCAAATAAGCAACTTTATCCTTTCTCCATATTGTGTCTACTCGTACCATGATAGAGTGGCATCTGAAAGGGAAGGACTAATCCCAGACTGAGCTCAGAGGTAGGGACAGGCAGGCCAAGAGCAACAGATTTCAAATAGGAAAAGGGAAGGACAAAAAGGTTAATCAATTTCTTTCTTAGCTGAAGAAGTTCAAACACCTTCAATAGCTTTGTGTCTCCTTTTTCAGAGAAAGAAGATGAGCAGCAGAAGTTTCTTATGTGACTAAATACACAGAGTTGGTGTGCACTTCTGGAATAAGACACAGCAGTAGGTAGAAGTAAGTAAGTAGGCTTAGCAGCCCATTTAAGGACTACCTCACTCCTGAGAGAGTGTCTCAATCACTGGGTGAGACAATCAAACTTTCACTCGTCGCCTTTTTGTTCTCCGTTGAACCTGATGTTATTTTCTTTCAGAGCATTGCTATTCCAAAGACAGAGGTGAAATTTGCCCTCTTACACACTCTCTTGGAAAATTAGTGAGTGGTGAGCAGGGCCCTATACACAGCTGGAGGATTGGTACATTATAAGACAGCCCTCAGGCAGGTGACTAAGTGCTCTAACCACTGAATTATCACCATCTGCACCTGGAGTTTAGGAGGAAGGAACAATCTTTGTTCCATCTTTGAAAGAAGGACAGAGGTAACTACCTTTAGGAAAGGATTCAGGATTCAGGAGCTCGGTCTCCCAAGAGAAAGAAGGTGTGTTCAGATAGTGTTAAATAAGGTGAAGATGTAGCCACTCAGCCTCTTGATTTTGGCCAGTTCACTTTCCTATGTGGTGTTTTCGACACAACTGTGAAGGGCTCTGAAACATATCCTTGCACTGGGCCGAGAACCTGCACCCATGTCCAGGTCTGGGCTGACTCACTCTTCACTCATGTCAGACGTGATTGATAATAACACACGTGATAAACACTACCCTCAGACACAGAATATCTACCATGGAAGGAACAGTATTGTAAGACACTGAAATAGATTTCTTATGGACACTGTAATTGTAATTAATTCTTCAGTCTGCTTTCCATGTGCAGACTGCAGTTTTAATTTTGCTTCAGGTCATCTTCATGTGCTTGAAAATGAAGTTTTTTTTCACGCTTATCGTGAAGGTAGGGAAAAATGAGATTCAGAATACCCAAGTACAATTTTCATATGTTTAAAGTCAATAAAGTAAGTAAATGCTTTCTGATTAAGAAAATATGCAATTTGCCCAGGAGGTTCTGGTAGAGCACATACATTCTGGAGTGAAAACCTGAGCCCTAGAAACCGGTAGTAAAGCTTTCCTTGACTTCAGAATACTTCAGCTTTCATAGCATCTTTTAATGCCCAATACTTTGCCTTAGTTATATCATCACTCTCTGCACGTCTGAGAATGAAGCATGGTTTTATGCTCAAGAACTTGGTTTATAATTTTCTAACTTAAAATAATATATGTAAGATTTAACATGTAAAAAGTTATTCAGGTCAAAAACTAACTAGCATTACAAATTTATATTTTTTTTTATTTTTTTTTTTCCTGTTTTCAAATATATCAAAGTCAATAATTCCGTTGAGGGTAATTTCTTGAATTTCTTTTCTCTCCAGCTAGTGAATTTTCACAAGATAGTGATTCTCTTTACAGAATTGATGCTGTTGCCATGCTATAAATTTCCCATGAGGATGATCTGAAGCTTGTGGTGACTTTCATTCCCAAAGAAAACAGTACAGCAAAATTAGTAAGGAAGTTATTTGTCCTGAGCTGCAGAGCCTGACAGTGGAGTAAGCAATAAATTAACAACCTCCTGTAGTCCTTATTGGTCAGCTACAATATGTATGCATGTAGTTTATTTTTGTGATAAAAAAATACTAAGTCAGATCTATTCAGATCTCTCCATGCAGTGTTTTTCAAGGGACTTTGTTTTCCAGAAATAAATGCAATGATTTAACAGTTCAGTCCTTCCTGGTATTGATTGGATTGCTGTCTTTCAGCCTCATGTATTCGTTTTGAGTTACAGGAACAAATTTTAGCTTTGTCTAGATTTTATCTATAGAATGTGTCTGTGAAAGAGCTATTATCCACTAAGAAAGTATAGTATAGACTTGTATAGTTTCTGAGGCAGGAGCTGTTCCTGTAAAGATAAGGAGGCAGTAATGTCCAATGGTTTGAAATAGAAACTCCTGCTAAACTATTTTCCTTCTTTGTGCTCAGGTTTTAAAGGTAGTTTCTGTTTTAGGAAATCTATACCCACCTGGGATCAGGAGAAGAAATTCAATCTAATGTTGGCACTGCAAGGCAACATGTATAATGCTGGGTCCTGAAGGTAACAGAAACAACATACCTGTATCTCCCTTGTTCTGCTGATGCAACTGGTCAGGAAGTGGATGGGTGGTAAAGGAGGTTCATTTTACTGTCTCCAAGCATGTGAGAGTCATGAGTAAGGCCTGAAAATACCATTTGTCTGACTTGATGCTCAGAGGATTTTTATTTTTTTTTTAAAAGAAAAAAAGAAAAAAAGAAAGATAACAATTTTACTTTCATTTATGATTTCTAAGTCTCCAGACTACAAACAGGTTTCATGTTCAAGCTTTTTTTCCATGTATAGCAGGATTAGAGCAGTGTAATGCTAATATATAAATAATCTATGAAGCAAAGCTTAAATTCTCACCTAATCCTATCACATCCTGATGTTTGCAATAAGGCAATGGGAACCAGAAACACGGAGAGGATAAAAAAACAAGCTGCCAGTCAAGATAAAAAGTCAAGAAAAAGGGACAATTTGTCATCACTACAGTACATTACTATCTCAGAAAAAAGGAATACTTCTCCCTCACTCTTAGAGGAAACTCTGCAAGATCAGAATAAATATCTCTATATTCATAGCAGTTTGCTCTTGCAAGCTAGTTCCCAGATGCTCACCCCTGTCCTCTGCCATGAACCCTTTCCCCCATGGCTGCAGTGACAGAAAACAGGTCACGCATCATCACTTCCATGCTGAAGTTACTGGAGCGTTGCCAACTGTCCCATGCTCTGCTACACCTGCCTGTCCTTGCAGCAGGCTCAACAGAGAATGAGAAATGGAATCTGGGAGCAGCACACTTCCAGCTCCACTTCGGCTGGAGCAGTGAGCAGAGAATCACGTCTGCATCTCTAACACAGAGCAGAGAAGAAGAAGATGTGTGTTTTATTCTCTGCTACTCTAAATATTGGAATAATTATTCTCAGTAGCACAATAGAACAAATTATATTTAAAATCAGTAAATTCAACTTAGGGTAGAATTTGCGTTTCCTTTTTGTGATGTATTCTTCCTCACAAGTGCAGGAAAAATGTTTGAGAAAACATTATTCATTATCCTAATTTGAAAACTTTAATTGAACTAGAAAAACATGTAGAGGTGAAATTTCCTTTTCCTAAAAACAGTATTCTTAAATCAGGACTATCAAAATGGCTAGGTCATTACTGTAAATTAACCTGTTATGTTTTCCTTTCTCTCATAAAATCTTTTTTACTGAATGTGGCAAAGATTTATTTGTGTGTGTGTGTGTCTGTGTATGTGTCTGTGTGTGTGTGTGTGTTCAAACTAAAATGCATATTTCCAAAATAGCTTCTTTGCATGCACAAATGCTGAAAAATGTTATGCAAATGCAGATATTCTCCTGTAAGAACTGGAATTATATTTAACGATGTATATTATCAAGTGCCTTACCATCCATGGAAGAATTTTGGATCTGACTGTACTGTGATTTTGTGTTATTAAAACACAGGAAGACATGGTCCTTAGTCCAAAGTACAATATTCAACATAAATATTCAACCTACCATCACATTATGTACCATCACGTTATAATCCTTTAATGAGAGAGAACATATAATTATTGACTCTGAAATATTAATGTTCGGATTAAATTGAAATTCATATTCTTATCTCTCCTTCAGGAAGAAGTATATATGTTTGGTGATGCTTATTTACCCATTTCAGTCCTTGACTGAGCTGTAGTGGCTAGTGCATTAGACTGAAGAAGAATAAACTTTCTCTTACATTCTCCCTTTATCTGCAAATAGAAGTTGATGTCTTCTCTGTGTGAGATGTCAGGTAATCTTCATGTGGTCATAACAGGAGAAGGACTCATTAGGACTGAAAAATAAAATTAGGGATTTCATTTAATGAAAAAAATAAATAAAAATGGTGGTTATACCCAGGAGGTGACATAAATGGCCACAAAAGTCCATTCCAGGACTATGTCCAGTGTATTTGCTAATAAACACTACAAAGATGGAAAATGCAGCATATATGAGAAACAAAAAGAACTGTGGAAAGACAGCAACATTCAAAGCTAGAAATACTATTCTCAGAAAAGATTCATGCTAAGTTTCTGCAGTAAGGCACTAATAAGTGGTTTTGCCTAAGGCATTTCTGAAATCCTTCTAGAACAAGAAAATAGGAAATATCTCAATCTGAAGATTAGCTCAAATTAATCCTTAATTTGAAAAAATTCTGGATTAGGAGAGGTTTAAATTTGCAATGTGCATTTGAATTAGAGGTTGATCAAATTTGTGTTATGAACCTGAAACCATGGTTCTAAAAAACACTTCAGGTTTTGGAGAAGCCCAATAGTCTGTTCTAAAATAATATTACACCTTTATTAGAATCACCTTCTTAATTTCATGTAGTTATGACTGTAATAATGACTAGAAAAATACAGTCTATTGCCTTACAGAGAAGTGTAAAATTAAAGAAGAAAGACCAGACTTAATAGATATCTTCTCCATTTTCTGTCATAATAACATGAGTCAAAAAAAGAATTCTATTACAAAAACACACTACTTCACTGAGGAAGAAAATAAAATCCTAAAACTGTAGCTTCTTAAAGAATCAGCAAAAATAAGCTTCCCAACATGAAAGTGGCAATGGGGCCATGACCTTTCTTCTTGTATCTGTAATACAGGCAGATAAGCTTGCTATTAGTTTGGACTGGTTGAATACCTTCATGTATTGTTTGCCAGACTGCTTCATCCTTTCCACAGCTCCACAGAGTTTTTTCCATTTTTACCGCTTTCAGCAACTACTCATTTTGTGGGTGGAAACCCATCCTAAATTTTTCTCACACTGTCCCAAGAATATTCCCTGCATGGATCATGAGTTTCTCTCTTCATTCATTTTCTATGGAATGCTTCATAAACCATCATCTTTCATCCCACAATATGCTCTTCCATTGAAATCTCTTGTCTCACTAAGACAAATGCCTCTGAAGGTCTAGAGTAATGGAATGGAACAGTGGAACAGGGAAAGAAAATATAATTGTAATTTCTCCAGTTGTCTTAATCAAATAGACAAATCACTAAAAGGACTGATCAGGTTGTCCCCATATTTGTGTCAATACATTGTGATCTCATTGCATCTGTATCTGCAGTGGTTTTTCGACTAAAGTATTTAATTTTCAAAGCGATTCATGGAATTTCAGTCAATTTTAGCTATTGACCCTGAGTAGAGAATTATATTTTTGTTAATCCTGGGCATTGTGTGACTACTTCAGGTCTTAATACTTTCACTGAGAAAGTAATTTAAAATTTTACATAGTTTGCATTTATGTTCTGAGCAACTACAGCTCAGATTCTGATCCAGTTAAGACTTCTCAAGTCTTAAACCTACATGAAATGTAGTAGTCACTTTCTACAAAGCAGTCTCTTTACCACTCCTCTGGTTTTCGGTGTGTTGTTTTTTTTGTTTTTGTTTTTTTTTTTGTTTTTTTTTTTTTTTTTTTTTTTTTTTTTTTTTTTTTTTTTTTTTTTTTTTTTTTGGGTTGGTTTTTTTTTTCCCAAGATTTATTCTTATTTCTCTAATAGGATTATAATTTGCAACACATTAACTGATTTTTTTACCACTATGACCCTTGGAAATGTCTGGGTTCATGAACATTGTCAGATCTACTTTGTACCAAGTACTGGGTAGGATGAGGGGCTTGACTAGTTAGTTGTGTCGTCACTAATATAAACATTCAAACATGGTGTAAGTGTGGGTGGCTGTTGGTTACAAGAATACAGTATGTTTTTTGAACTTGATTCTTGAGGATAGTAAGTATCTTTAATCATTGCTATACTTAGATTTGAGAATGCAGAGAAGTCTTGTAGAAGTAGCTTGCTATACTTCAGGGTCAGACCATTTAGTTTCTAAATCAACAGTTTCTCAGGTTTATTGATCTAATACAGTGACTTAAATTTGTGCAGTGACTGTCAGCTTGATCTTTGCAAGGATCTCCAGAGAACCATTAAAAATTCATCTCATTCACGTGGATAGATCATTCTTAAACATAAGACTCTCCACATGGATCACAAATAAAGCTGTAACTGTATACATCTTGCCTACAACAGCATTATATAAACATTAACTGTGTAGGTACTAGTCAATTACCCTGCCACCATTTGATTTTGTAGTGACATTCGTCATATCGGCACAGCAGTCTTTCTCTAATATTTAGGTTTACTGGGAGTTTATAAATTTAAAATATTTTAAACAAGGACAAATTTCAATACCTCTTCTCTTTTTTTTTTATAAAGAATTTTAAAAAGAATTTTAAAGAACAATTTTTTTTAAATTGTAAAATATTTTTATGTGGTCTGTTTTTTAAAATGCTGTAAGGATTTTTGCCATATGTTATATTGCAGAAAATTATTCCTAGTCAAAACAGTAAAACTTCCTTTAACCTTTGGGTTAAAAGAGTAATCCTTTGGATAAATTTTCTAAAATATCTTGATACATATATCTTTTAGGCAATAAATACACATACATACGCCTATATACAAATAAACTTATTTTATTTTGTGAACTAGCCCTGTTATGTTTCTTTTATCACTCATGAATCAGATATAACATATTTCTATGAGCAAACAAATACTAATTAGACATGTTCTGTGGCAGCATGTCTGCTACTATTGAAGGAAGCTATAGATCTTCTTTTGGTCCATATTAAACCTAGATACATTCTTTAGTTCTGTTGCTGTATTTAGAAAATTGTTGCAGAAACTTCTCTCTAATATACATTCAAAACTTATTCCTGGCTGTTGGTCTTATGCCAATATGTTTTAAATAAATAAAAAGTCCACTAGTCTCTCACTGTACTGGAAAAAAAAAAATCCAATAGGTAAGTTTAATGAACCCAGATGATTTTATACATTTTTTTTCTTCCTTTTCTGAACTGCTTCTTTTTTTTCCTAAAATTAGAAAAAGTATTCCTGAAAAGACAACTGGACTAAGAGATGCCAGATGTTGTATGAAGATACATGCTTACCTATACTTTTTTTTTTTTCTTTTCACCTAGCACAGAGCTAGGATTTTTCAAGGAAACCAACTAGAATAAGATTTAGGATCTGAAATGTCAGTGGAACTACTTTTGTCTTTGAAGTCAGAAAGCTACTTATGTCTTTAAAATGAAACACTGCAGAACTAGATTAAATTGGTGCTTTAATTATGTTTGCTGACCAGAGGTACTCAAACTGATTTAGAAAAAAAGCTAAGAAATTCAAAGCCATCTCTGGTTAACCAAAGCAACTTTCATCAAACATTAGAACACGTCCAAGAAATTGTGAGATCTCTAGCCTTGGAGATTTTCAGAACTCAGCTGGACTAGATCCTGAGCAAGTGGCACTAACATTGATGCTAACCTTGCTTTGGGAGGTGCTGTGAATCTCTCATGGTATCTTCCAGACAAAGTTTGAAAGAGAATAAGCATCATTACTATGCAGATATGTATCAAACAATTTCCAATGTTTTTAAAGGATATAACAGCTATGATATATTTTTAAATGTCCATATAACTGAGTGCATAAATATGTATGACCAAGTAAACAAACAACTAGACTTTTCTTCTAGCAATTTTTTTCAGGAAATCTGAGGTCTTCAGAGTTTTACATGGGAAAATGCTGATCGTATATCTTATGTCTTCATCATGCTTTTCTTTCATGAATGGAGGAAGTCAGTAACCAGACATGCCTCTTTTGGAGATGTCACTTAGGTGAGGGAATTCACACCTGCAGTGAGTTTGTTGCTCCTGTTCTCTGTGGGTGATTTTCTGAGAAAATAAAAACAGCTCTTGGTCCTCCTAGCAGCTGTGTATGTATACTCTAAATGTCCCGGTATCAAAGTCTCCAAGACTGCATGGGATAACATGGGGTTACTTTATCTCTGAACAAAATGTTTTTAGCTATTTCTATCTTCTGAACTAATATCAAGGTAATAGAGTTAACTATTGAACTTCTTATTGATGTAGAGAGATATTGTGATTATGGAAAACCAAGTACTGTGAAAAACACATATTTCTTCCATATTCAATTAACCTCTGACAGTTAAGTGCCAAATAGGCACTGACCTGAAAGAACTGATATTAGAATAAATAGCTACCAGTATTCCGTAAAACCAGGCAGAACCCAGCTGTGACTGTTTGCTGAAGAGCTGTATCAAAGGTGGTTCTTGAAATAAGAAGTCTGACAGTTGCTCAAATATTTCTTAATTTTCTAAAATTCAGTTATCTCACTACAACACAAGTTAGTTGGTAATGAAATTACAATGGATATTTTTCCTTAAATGTGACAAATTTTCAAGCACTAAGGATAGATTTACAATTCATTTATACTTCCTAGCCTTGCAACATGTTTCTAAAGGTCTATCTTAATCAGCGCAAACTAAGTTTTCCCTTTCTATCTCCTTACTGTTCTCTCAAAGAGGTAACTGGGAATGAAAGACATTTTATGTAGTATTTTTTATTCATCAAAGAAATTTTGAGACTGCTTCTCAAGAACTACATAAGCTTCATGCACAACTTAAATCTATTTTTTCAGCAACAATCAGAACTACTTTTAAATGCAGTAAACTGCTTCAACATGAGTAATATGCTGTGCCTTCCCCTCTGTAATGAATCAGTATTTCAAAATTGTTCTTGTGTACAAAACAGCTGAATAATAAATGCCCAGCTTTGCTCTTATAGTTGTACCTTCCCTGTGAGCTTTTGCTCACTCATATCTGTCCATCAGATTCTCCTGTATCCTCTGAAAATAATAATGCTAGAAGCATTTCTGAGTGGATATTTGAAGATATTACTTGGTCTAAGGGAACAGAAGGTGATTATGCTTTGTCAGAGACATAGTTCATGCCAGCCCTCTCCCAGTGCCTTCTTGGGAGAAATGAATCAGTGTATCGCTACTGCAGCCACTGTGGACAATCTCAGTTAGTTGGTTCTGCATTGGCATTTGGGGCTCCTGTGCTGCCTAGGACAGTATAAGGCAAAGGGCCAGATCTAGACTGCAACAGTCCATATCTTTCCAAGAAAACTTGTCTCTCTAAGCATTTATAATCTTTAATTTTACTTGCTAGTACTCTAAGTGTCAAATTCTAGAGAGCTACATGGCAAACAGAAATATCCTATTGTAGGGGTGAGGGTACCTATCTCCCAGCTTGTTGTCTGTGATAACATGTTTAAGCACACAGCTGCTGCTATTCAGCTTTCTTCTGTGGGTTACACAGAAGTTACTTGCAACAGTTAGTTGCAGTTTGTGGGAAAATTATTCATCTGATCAGTTATGCTTATTCATTTGAAGCGAGGAAGATGACAACCTTTGCACAATTAGAGCACTGGCCCAGTGAAATACAACTTCTGTTGTAAAGGGGCAAGTGCTCATTAAGCTTTTAGCAGTATTATTTCTCTCCTTTTCCAGACAATCTCAAGCATATTGATTAAAGGACAGTGTTGCTTTAGATTCACAATGAAAATTCTGGCACTATGTCAGGTCAGAAAATAATAATGCTAGAAGCATTTCTGAGTGGATATTTGAAGATGCAATAGCATGAGGTCAGCTACAGTCCTCAAGGTGAAACAAAACACATTAAAGATGAAAAATAACAAAACAACCTGGAATAGGGAAACTTCAAAAACATTTTATGCCATATTTCTTTTACATTCTTCACTCTGAAAGTGATTACTTCTACTTAGAAAAGGAAGAAATGTTGACTTGTTTTATATTCTGAAGGTATATAAAGTAATTTGCAAAGGAATTTTTCAACATTTTCAAAAGTAAAAACAAAAAAGATCAAAATTTAGAAGCTGAAGATAGATGTAGTACAAACTTTAAAAAGTTTAGAATGGCTTAAAAACTGATTAAAATCTGGGCTTTTTTTTTGGTTTCTTTTTTTTAATTTTGTGTATTCTTCTGGATTTGGGATAGAATTGTGTTTATATTCACAGAATGAGAAGTATGACAGAGAGCTCTCTGCCTGGCTGCTGCTGTATCTTAAAACACATCTGGGAAAATGTAGAAATGTATCAGAATGATGTCACAAGATAAAATAGTAGGGCTGTCACTGAGAAGTGCAGATGGCCAGTGATCACAAGGCAGGAGTAGAACAGCAGGCATCAGAAGAATCACAAGAGACACCAACTGAGAGGAAAGAGGAAATTTTCAGCTACTATACTGCCTACTATTTCAGAGCAGTGGTTGCAAAAATGTCAGGGAAAATACTCAAGGCACCTCAATAGCTTGGTAGCTATGTCTGGGATAAGTGTTTGAGTCATCCTGAAAAAAATGGGTGGAGTGGAGTACAGAACTGAAAGCACATGTGCTGAAGACATTCTCAGCTGAAATGAGATTATTGCTTAAGCAAACTGGGGTTAGTCAACAGGAGGCTCAGAAGTGCCAATTCTAATCAGAAATATTCATTTCAAATACAATTTGCAGCTCTTGTATGGTGAGAAGTGATTCTCACTAGGTGAACTCTCCAGGTTATCCATAAAATTAAATAAATCAGCTGCTTATGTAGTACACATTCCTAATCAGACATAACACCTTTCCAAAGACTTGAGTTTGACTTTTGGCAACATGTAGGGATAAGCTACATTAAAAAACCCCACCACATAATTTATAATATATTTAACAAATAAAGCAAAACAAACAAAAACTATTTCATCTATTGTCACTCCAAACAATGAGGGAATGGTATTTCAACTTCCTCAAGAAAAAAAGGTTCTATACAGTCATACTTCATGGGTGAGTGCTTCTGGAGGCACATTCTCTTTGTTTGAATCCATTTGTGGATCTCAGATATGAAAGAGAAACAGAAGCCTCAAAACTGTTATGTTCATGAAATGTTTTCTGAAAATGACTTGCACAGAGGAATATTTTCCCAAACTCTGCACCAAAGAATCCAACCCCCAAATACATAAAAAACCTGGTTCCATAATTTCTAACTTGTATAAAATACTAAGCCATAGTACAAGACGATCAGACAATACTTGTGAAAAAAACCCAAACACAACAGGGCTGCTTTCTTTGTTCCTCCCTTTCTCCATCACTGCTGAGCAGAGTGCATACAATATCAGAATCAGACAGTTAAAGCAGGATAAATGTGGGTAGCATCTTTAGTAATTTGAAGTGACAGACTAATAATATCAAAAGAAGTGGCTGGACATATAGACAGCATCAAAAGAACTCTATAGAACATTTACAGTAAGAATTAGAACATTAAGCAATAAAGACACCACCTATGTTAATATGTTGATGAGAGTGCTTTGGATCCTATCATCCAGATCATTTATGAAGACATCAAACAGTGTGGGGACAAGCACTGATCCTTGGGGAACCCCATGTGTGACCAACTGACAGTCTGAGTGAAAATCGTTGATCTCCAGCCTCTGAGTGTAACCTGTGAGCCAATTTCCTACCCATCTTGACAGCCACCCATCCAGTCAGTATCTTGCCAGTTTTCCTAGAAGGAGGATTGGGAAACAGTGTCAAATGCTTTTCTGAAGTCTAGGTGTTTGAAACTGCTTTGTCTCTTCTCAGCCTGTGAAATCTGCTGCATTTCCAAGAAATCTTATCAAATTTTAGAGGACATTGAAATTTTAAATGAATGTTAAGGAAAAAATATTTATTTTTTTTTTTTCATTTTGGTAATTTCCAACCTTACTCCCATTTGGGAATAATTTGCAAAGCTGGCAATAAAATCAAGATTTTTGATACTTAATCGTATGTATCTAGAGAAGAGGTAGAAACATTGAAATGAAATCAGGATTCTGGGTGTCATGTTCTTTTCTCATTTTTAGTATTTTTTTATTAACCCATTCTTTACTGTAAATCTTGTTCTTAAGTCCCTCCAAATATTTGGCATGGGCTGCTCCTAAACAGCAATTATTATGATTACAGTGTTAAAATCTACTAGCTTGCACTTTGTGTATATAAATACAAACCACAATTATGTTATATTATTTGGCCGGGATCCACTACAGTTTAAAATTCCTAAGCAATGAGAAATATATTCAGAATGCATGTCAGGGAATGTTCAGGTTCTTTCCTTGTGAATTATTTAATCTGTAGGTTTTCCAATAAACTAGGCTTAACAATAGATGATTTAACAATATCATTCTGCCTAACAGTAGACTCTTCAAATATCTTTGGTTACTGTTCAGTAATTTCAAATGTTATTTTTCGTGAAACAGCTATCCAAAGGTACATTATGGCACTTACACAAGGTAAGACAAAAATCAAGATGCAATATAAATTTGAGGGTTGACCAGGTTGTTGTCTATAGGATACTAACTGTTCAGACTTTATTTAAGAATATGAAGATACAGAATGAAGGAGAACATGAAGGTAAAAAGGAAACTGTCATATAAATGCAAGTGTCACCGTACTTATGGTACTTTTCTGCATGGAATAGGTACTTACATGTTCCTACACTTGTATGTTCATTCATATTCCTATAGATATATATACATGTCGTTGTCCATTGTAATATTGTACCACTGAAACTAATTCAGCCTCCTGGTGCTAAATTACGTAGAACTTTTATAACTGTTTGACTTATTATAATCATATGCTTTTTTCCTCCTTTGATGATTTTGCCAGTTATGTAATACCATGAACCATGGAAAATGTGGATAAAAGTGGTGATGGTGATCTACTCTAGGTTCCTGCACTGGCAGGGAGGTTGGATTAGATGATCTTTTGAGGTCTCTCCCAACCCCTAACATCCTGTAATTCTGATTATGTGATTTAAATCAAAACACTCCTTCAGAGATTCACAGAATTAAACTACATAATATTACTATGATTGAGTGGATGTGGAGGAAAAAAACCTACGATCATTCAATTTCGTACTGGCATCTCACTTTCACTCTAACCAGCCACGTGAGCATAACTGCCTGGATGTGCAGGATCCAATTTTCTCTTAGAAGTGATTTCCAGTGATGATGGCACCAAGAAAGCAAGCCTAATGAGGAAGCTGTCTGATTTAGAAATTAATGCAAGGCTTTTCATATCACAAATATTTAATTTAGATATCAAATAATATTTTGGCTTTTTTTTCTAATTACTTTATACACTTTGAGCATTAAGCCAGGTTCTTTCCATTTCTTGAGTCTCTGCATTTAATGAAGAATTACGTTTAATGCATAAAATTAAATATGTTTAATCATGTTTTAGGCATTTTTTCCTGATGGAAATTAAGTTTTGAGTAAGGCACTTAGGCTTCCAACAAAGAGGAAGAGTAGAGTTAGCTGTTTAAGAATGGGATCCAGAAAGGAGAAGACACTTAAGAAACTGCCAGCCTGCACAGTGTGCTAAGGAACAGTACATTTGAAATGGTGGTTTGCAAATGAAGAGTAAGGGCTGCAGAAGGACGATTTGTTTTCGAAAGGTGCAGGTGAGTACATACAAACTATGGCACACACTTCTATCCAGTCTTTTAAATGACTGTAGGGCTTACTCTCCTTTAAAAAAGAGAAAAAGAGGTAGGGACAGAAAGAGGAGAGACAATTACTTGTCTTTTACACCACTGTTAGAATGTGTCCCCTTCTTGGGTTCAAAATTCTCCTTTGAGAGGTTCAAAGCCATAATGCTTCAGTATATGGCAGCAAGGCCGCACATTCACTGAACTACAATTATTATGGATAATTAGATTCCATTTTGCTGTCCCTCTCCCGTGTGAGTGCTGATATTCGTGAGGCAAGTGAAAGAGGGCCTTGATACCATAATCTGATGGCCAGGACCTGAACAGAGCTGGAGGATTTTCTGGGTCCCTTCTCCAAAGACCATTTCCGTACTTTAAATCAAACATGGCACAGGCTCTCTGTGTTCAGATGGATACCCAGCTAAGAACCCGTAAAGTCATCTGACTTTTGGTTTTAACACACAGACGTAAAATGCAGGCAGAATATGCAAAGTGCACCCCTTCACATACTTGCTTTGCTTCTGTTCCCTCAAATAACCTACAGCTTCGTTCATACATGACTCTCCTGGGAGGCAGGTGATGTGGGTTTGAATCCCTCAGGCAAAGGAGAGAACTCAACCTAGATCACCTGTTTCCTGGTTGGATGCTTGAATCTCAGCTGCAATTGGAAAGAAAGCAGCCACAAGATTTTTGTGAGGTCCTTTCAATCTCTGTCAGACCCTGGAGGAGCCTGGCAGAGAAACACCTTTTTTCTGGATCTTTATCAGGCTTAGGTAGGAGATAAGCATCTCCTGAGGCTGGGGAAGCCCTGGGCATGCACTGAAACAAAACGTGAAGTTTAAAGAACTTTAAAAGTAAACAGAGAGGAAGAAACTGATCTTAACAGCCTTCAGGTTTAGAAACCATGAGTGGGAGTATGAGGGGATTGTTTTGTTTTATGTATCTCAGATCTGCTTAAGTCCCACTACTGAAGTCCAACTTAGGTCCCTCTACTACATCTAATAGAAGGACCCTGGTCCAGACTGAATTAGGCAGTCGAATACTTGTGCAATGTGATAGACAGCATAGATTTCTGTAATTTGCATATAATTCTGTTCTTGCAAAAATAAATTTTTGGGGGGAAAAAAAAAAAAGAAAATGAAGCATTTCCTGAGAAAATATTTCTATTTTAAAATGAAATAATTAGAGTATCACAAACAAGCCTTTACTGTTAGAAATATATCTCAGATGAATGCAAAAAACTAAAATTGTTCCAGTCCAGTGCTTTGAAAAACTTTACTTAAAGCACCTTATCCATCAGACATCTGAGCAATTTTTGATGGTGTTGCTGTTTGAACATGGCTTATACTTAATTGTTGTAATACATACTCACTAGCATATACTCATAACAACTGCAAAGGTACAGGGTTTAGGTATTTTTGTCAAACATATACATTTTCAGAAAAAGGCAAGAAGACGACATATTATTGTTTTCATAACTTAGGAGTAAGTTTTTGCTGCAAATATAAGGTTATGAGCAGAAACATATTTGAACTTCTGTAGACTTTTTGCAATTTAACTTTTCTGTTTAGAAAAATATAAATAAAAATAAGTTTCTATGAAATGAAATTTCAAAATTATTTTTTAATTACTCAAAGATCTAAAAAGTGTTTTGAACCAGCACTCAAGTTATCAAAAAATGAATTAAAAAAATCCAAATATGAGAAAAAAAAAAAATTAAGACTGAAACATGCAACCAGCTTGTGGCACTACCCTGAGGTGTTATATTGCAAATGTTATCTCAACAAAATACACTGTGTAGCAATATTCCACTTGGAGTTTTTTAAATCTTGCTGTATACATAAATGCTTCTACTGGCATTAAGATGAATGAAAAATGAAATGAATGACTTTGAGTTTCTGAGATATGCCAGGAGTATGCCATTCTGTCAAGCTGCAGAAGTGTGGCACATAAATAGTGGGTTAATGCAAATTTAATATCTTGAAGCCTATAAGCACTATTTGTCAGGCTCATTCTTTGTTTTATCATTATTTCCATTCCTGGGGATAAAAGGACTCTGAGAAAATGAATAAATCTCCTCTTAAAGCTTTATACATTCTACTTCATTCTCTATTTTCCTGACAATATAATTCCTCTGCTACTTTCTTTGCCATTCTTTTTGCTTACGTTATGATATAGTGGGCAGAGATGAAAATAAACAAAGATAGCAGTTTTAATCCTAAAATTAGTGTACCTGATTATTTTTGAGTGTGTGTTTTGGTTTGGTTTTGGTTTGTTTAGGGGTTTTTTTTGGTTTGTTTTTGGTTTTTGTATAAAAAATTATTGGAAATACATCTTAGAAATTAATTGGCCCTTCTGCCAACAGATTTTTTTTAATACCTGTCCACTTTTCCACCAGAAATATCAATCCATATTATCACTGCAATGCACCAGGCAACTCCAGCTGTTCTAATCAATATTTCCACTCCTCTCATTTAAATCCAAGCTCTTGCTGTTGCTGGGTGGTTGTAACACACTAGAGCTGTCACATGCCTCTCTGTTGCTACGGGCAACTGTGCGGCTGGTCCCTCTACATCACATGGCAACCTCCGACATACCATGGTTTTAGACAGCTTCTCCTTGAATTGCTTAAGCTGATGTTAGGATCACATGATCTTGCAAGAACTGTACTAGTGCCAGTCAAAAATAAAATTCTATTTTCTTTGTTGCTGTAATAGACTTGTGAGTCAGGCACATTCCTGATTTTTTCCACTGCAAGGAAAGGGCAACTAGTTGATAAAAAATTATTATCCTATTTCAACTCTATTTATTCATGCTGTGAAAGTATCTCAGATTTGGTTTTATCAGCAAATTATGTTTTTGGAGTATTCACTTTAAAATTACAGTCAGCTGAACATAAGTTAATAGGCAATGGTGTTATAGGTTAGGGAACACTGAGTTACATCTGAAGAGTTGCTTCAGGTCACAAGTGGAAATTAATTTATTGAAATTACTTTCCTATTAACTGGCTACAGATCCACATTGCCATAGTTTGCACGACTATCAGAGTTTGCTCAGGGGAGGCTTAGGACTGGAATAACAAGGGCACTGCAGGTCAAGCATGCTGTGCATTGGCAGAAATACAAGATCCAGTTCTAAAATGAACTTCTATCACTACCATGAAATTTACAGTGACTATCATTGGAAAAAATCTATTTTTCAGATTTACATTTTTACTTTCTACACCAAGGCACAAATACTTACGTAAAAAACAGCAACCGGACATATGAATAAATATATTTTTACTGTTCGAGTTGATTAAAGGTTTCCTAGAAGAATGATGTCTCATTTGTTAGTACTGACTCACTTGAAATATTTTATTAAAAAAATCTTCAGGTTCACCAACTTTCAGTAAATCTAGTGTCATTCAAACAGATCTCAGCAGGTGACTTTGGTATCAGGGTCCCAGGAGATCGGAGATCTGGGTCTCCTTATCTAGGTCAAAAAGAAGTGGATGTACCCTATGTTGTGTATAGTAAGGGCTGCAGGTAGCTGGGTTTGTGGGCTTTCGATTAAGAGACTAAGTATATACTTCAGAATGCCAGAAACCTATAGTATAATGTAGGAATTGGAAGTATTTCAACTTTTTTGGATACTGAGTATTTTCTAAGTTTTACTCTAATTTCAAGAAATGTAAGCATCTTCTGAATGTGAAATCCTGCTTTTCAAGAAGTGCTGCTTATCAAATCGTCTGAACTACTCACCACAATTTATCACACCTAATAATCATTATGAAATAGCCCCTTATGCTCTAGTTTATTAACCCCTGTCTTTTCAAAATGCCTAGGTTGAAATGTCAGGATGGACTTGAGTGTGTATGTGGCTACAGGTAAGGATAGGTATTCCCATGGCAGGAAGACCAGAGGCCTCTTTATCCACACTGAAATGTCTCATTTTTTTTTACACATTTTAAAAACATGTCTCATCTACTCTTCCTCTAGTTGAACTCCATAGGGTATGCAAACTTATCCAGGGGGAAGAAATGTAGAAAGAGGACTTTTCTTTCACTTCAAGGCAAATGTGGGAAAACGTTAAACAGTTGCAGAGTCTCTGAATTAAGCCATAACCCCAGATTTGGAAAAAAACTTAACAAACAAAAAGCACTGATTAAAATCATTGCTCTCTCCAAAACACAGAGACTCAGTGGGTTAAATTTGTGTCTTTGTAATCATTTCTGCTGCATGTCGGGGCACATAAAAGCTATTTCTCTCTCTTATATTCACAACTCACTCAGTAAGCTTCAAATAAAAAAGAACACAACGTAGAGAGAAAACCCACTGTCCATGATTAACCACCCACAATGAATTTTGCATTATCAGAAGTCCAGCTTTTTTTAGAGTTCTTTCATGTTTGATTTTATAGAAGTTATTCTATTTTCTTATCAAGATGGTTTGTTAATAAAGAAGTGTTTAATATTTTCTAAAGTCCTTGGAATGCAACTTTTTTAGCACAGTTAAAGAAATTAGGCTCTAGGTGAGATAGGAGAAATGGCAGGTTCTAAATTTTATTTATTTCACTTAGGATATCCACTTCTTGTTCTATATCATTTTACTTATATTGCCAATATCGATTGAGGGGAAATGTGCAGTAAAATTCACAGGAGAGTAATGTGAAAGATTTCAAATACTATAGGAGCTGAGACTTATCCACTGACATTGTTGCCTGTTCCTCACATAATCAAATCTTCACGATTTTTGCTTAGGAAATTTGCTTATGGTTTTCCTCATAGGTTTTCTGTAGATCTTATCAAGATGGCGTGTAAGTGGTTATAGATAAATCCAGTTAGCACAGCAAATATTAAGAGCTGAACTTCCTGAAGGTACCTGGATTTTGTCTCCCCAAGACTGCAAAAAGCCCGGAATACAAAGTTAGCCTTTTAAGGTAGAACTCTTTCAAGCACAGCAGAGAACCATATTAGAAAAGGCTTACCAAGGAATTTAGTTGTTCGGATATGCTGTGGAAGTTCCACATCTTATGAGCAGTTATAGAAGATGAATTTGTCCTAGTTACAAGTACTATGTGTTTACTGTAATTTTGTCTTGATGGATCACAGGGGATTGTACAGCCATTGATGTACCTAGATCCTGTTTAGACCTGACTGAGAAATACTGATTAAATGCTCACAACCTGCAGCTCATAATCTTGTAGTAAAGGCATTTAACTATGAAATAGGAGTCCCAAGTTTAAATCTTGGCTTAATGATTTCAAATGAGGACATAAGGTTGTATTTCTTACATCTCTGGATCCTATAATGAGTATCCCTCTCAAAACAAATTATGTATATAGCCTGAGAAACTGGAAAACTACTTCAAAATCCAAATCAGAAAGAACGGAATTTTAAGCCCTTTCCCCCATAGGCAAGACAAGTATGGTAATTGTTTAATGCTTATTAAACGGAGAGGAGGGAAAGTAGTATCTTATTAATTATACACACTCCTTCTCCTCATCCCCCACTCCCTCCAAAATTCTCCCCCTCGCTCCCCCTCCCAAAGTAGATCTCGGTTCATTCTGGAATCCTGAAATGCGCTGCAGATCTGGAAATACTATTGTTGTAGGCAAAGTCTTGATACATTCTTGAATTTGTTGGGGAACGGGAAGTGATTAGAAGATGATAGATAGTTTAGAGCTACAGGGAAAAGATAGTGATACCTAGCTGAGGAGATGTCTGTCCCATTCCACCCAGGTGGAGCTCTGCCCTGCTCCCAGCTAAAACCAGAGATATAATGGTTTATAGTGATGCAGTATGGAGATAACAAGAATGTGGAAGTGATGAAGATTTTCAAATTAATGTGTTATCTCAATAAAAGTCCATGGGAAAAGCCAATGAAGAGGTTTCTATTCAGATTGCATAAAATCCTCATTTTGAGATCTGTGATGGACACTTGCTCTAGTCCAGAGTAGTGAGTTCACTGTAGCTATAAGAGTTTTTATGTTCAAAGTTGAAGTAATAAAATATATACCATCTGACAGATGATATATATACTATATAATAAAAGTACTTTATTTTTGCAAAAACAAGTCCAATAAAATAAACTAACAGTGGCAGTTTGATAGCACTCAGAGACTGAACACCGACAAAATATTAGTCATGATTAAAACTAATACTCTGCCCTATCAGTACTATAAATTTCTTGTTTCTTTCCAAACAACTTTCTGGTCTGTTTAAGCTTGTAGAGAACAGAGCACAAGAAAAAAACAAACAAACAAAAACAGAGAGAGAAAAAAGGCTGGGAAAACTATGATCTTTGATAAAGATGAAAATGAGTATGTATGATATACCTTACTATTTGAGATGGTCTCTTCATGGAGCAAAAAATATAACAGAAAATATTGATTGCTCAGGTTATAGTCACCTAGTGGAATTAATTGAATCTTTTCTTCAGCTTTTCATTCCAAGAAAAATTATCTCAAATATCTGCAATAAAATAAAAACACAATTTAAAAAGGTACAAATTTAAAATATGTATTTTCACTCATACTATTTTAATTGAAGTAGCCTCAGTTGTGAAATATCTAGATGTGTTTCTTTTGAACACTAGCAGAACTAAGATTTGACCCTAATTTTCTATATATTCCTTTTATTTGTTGCTCTTTCATTAATTTTTATCATATCTGCTGTGTTCTGTTTCATTTTATGGTGAGTCTAAGATTCTGTATAAGCAAGAGAAAGGTAAATCATTGAGACTTCTAATTTCAACCTGTGGTCAATATATAGATGGACCGGGAGCCAGAAATGTTTCATTCTGCCCCATAGCCTAAGAAAATCTCTTGTTATTGTTCATAGAGACAGATTTAATTATGGCACAGTTTCACAGAAGCCTGAGTATATGAGCATGGAGTGGACATGAAGTGTTGTCAGGGTCCGTTTGGCAATGTTTCAACTGCCAGGGGCAATACTAGAGATCAAAGGAAAGAGTCAAAACTCCTAATCTCTGTATAAAAGGTTCATGAAACCCAGGCTTGCTGGCAGACCCTGATCAGATTTTTATTCATTATTACTTTTGATATTTCTACTTATAGAAGAAAAAATGAGGCTTGCCTATGAATGTTTTAACGGGAAAGACAAAGAGATTCTCAAGAAAATCCTATAGCCAGGGGATGAAAGAACATTTTCTTCAGCTAAATTCTAACTCATTTGAACACCAAGAGTTTAAATTTTAGAGTAAAGTTTAAGTCCTTTGTGAACATAAGATTCCATCAGATTTTGATTGTTTCCTCCAAGTCCTGACAGCCTCAGTGAAAAAATTCCCCGTCGACACAAGTGGATTCACTCTATAGTTGAGTTTTGGGATAGAAAAAACAGGTGTTTCCTTCAATTGTTGCTTTCAGCACAAACTAGCAGCAACCTGTAGGTATAGATCTGCTGAGCAATATTTGTATAAGGCTGTGCACTTTATCAGAAGGCATGAATTTCTTTAGGGACAGGAAAGACAAAAGAATTTATTGCTTCAAGAGGAAGGAGAGAAAAAGAGCCATCTCATCTCCTCCCATAAAAAAGGAGAGATACACATGTACTTACCCTCTATGTTCTTCTCTCTTGAGGGTCAAAAAAGCCTTCCGAATAAGAAGATGAATACATGTACGTAACTCACTCTTCCTTTCCTCTGAGTTAAAGAATCTTCATCTTCACTCAGTTGACATAAACACAGGTTTTTGGGCCCATCAGTCTGCTTTTCAATAGAACTGAATTTCCCAAAATTCAAATAAGTTCTGAAAACTAAACAACATTTATCTTTTGGAATGTAATTACTCAGACATAGTTTTCTGTAGGGAAATGTAAGACAAATAAGCTTCAGCACTGGAACCATTTGTTGCATAAAATCTTTGGCATCCAACAGCCAAAGCCAGTAGCTTGGCTGAGGCTAAGCAAAAGCAGTTATTTTGTCGTAAAATTGTTTCATGGACAACCTGAGTATGTGAAGACGATTTTTTTCACCAAGTTCTGGTAAAAATAAAATAAAATCAGTGAGTCTCCATATTGTATATAGCCTAAATGACCTTTCAGTATTGTTAGGGTTAGGGTTAACTAATCCTGCTACTGAGAAAGGGTACATTTTATTGCACACTGGCTTTACCAACAAGATGTATCTGATACTTCCTGTGTCTTTTAATAATTGCAACACTGATGCATTTGTTTTCTCCTGAACATGTGAGTAAAATTACATGGTCATTAAATTATCTTATTCTCCATACTCAAATCTTTTCAATAATCCCTTATTAGCAACCTTCTGACTGTTTATGTAACCCTAAAATCTGATATAGTAGAATTAATTTTTGAAGCTATATTTGAAAATTAATCATGAAATTTCAATACAACACACTTACTTGTCTCATCAAATAGGCTCTGGTTCTGTTTCCCATGAAGCCAGTGGGAATTCTATCATTTGAGCTCAGTGGGAGTCAGATAGGACCAAAAGATATTCTGTTTCCCTGGGAATACTTCAGAAAGTAGATTTGCTAGCTTATTTTCTTATATAACCTTCGAGATTTGGCTTTTTTTTTTTTTTTTTTTTTTCACATGACCAACTTTTACCATAATTGGCACAAAAACATCTTTACTTTTACTTTGCTGGTTCTCTCATCTATGAGAGGAGGAGGTGGGGTGAGAAATAGCTGAGGAAACCCACTAGAGCTGAGAAGGAGGATTCCCTGTAGTCATCTAGTCTGACTTTCACATGCTTCCAAGCACAGCATATCCATGCATGCTCCTATTCCTGCCCTTCCATGTTTCCTTTACCTCTCCTTACCATGGCATGCACATCTTTATCCTTGTCTCTCATTTCTGAAGTGGTGAAATTCTATTTCATCCACACTGTTGAGAAGTCCTGAGACAACTCAGTTTCATAAATTGTTATGTGATTGTTTAGTTAGAGGACGTTACTACTGCCAAAGTAGTAATCACTTGATTTTTGATCGCTTCTTTAGGTTTGTTGTTTTTTTTGGTTGGTTTTTTTACTTCATAATTTACAAAGTTTCTCACAAAATAATGTTGACGTATAAATATGTTCGGAGCTTTCAAGATAGAGCTAAAACCCTGGCTCTTAGTGTGTAGTTGAAAACTGGTAATCAAGTGACAAATATCCTTTGACAGATTCATATGCACACACCAGACCAGATTATAAATTAGTCTCCAAAAGGGATTTTTTGTGGTTATGTCTGAGCTGCTCAGGCGGTACAAAGAGACCTGACAGAAGTAGTTTATATTAGCTAAGTATTAAGAACAAATCTTGTGATACAGCTAGATTTTATTTTCACTAACTGAAAATCTCTTCTTAAAAGAGGCAGTTTAAAATATCCTAGAAGGTGTGAATTTTTATTGCAAAAAAAAAAGACCACATATGTTTACCTTGAGTTCTGTTTAACTTTTTAGGGTATATCTTTGTTACGTTTTTTCATATGACAACTGATCGCCAGTTGCAGAAGCAGACTATCTCCCACCTATACTATGAAGCCTTTCCTTTGTCCAGGATACAACTCCAATGACTTTTCCTAAACTGAGCGATTGTGTCCAAGCATTGGGTTACCCCCTCTGAGCCGTGTCACTGTATGATGAGTGCATCAGCAAAACTCAGATAGAAGAATGGTGTCCAGCTATGAAGATTAGGTAGAATATAAAAATGTTTCCACATATACTTTAAAAACAAAAAGTTGCATTGTCATATATTAAACAGTAATATGCTGATTGAAAAGTTTTAGTTCTGTATCTTCCAAGTACAGTTCTGCAGAGCATGAATTTTATGTTATTCATTCTCTTGAGAATACTAAAATATCACATATGTTTAACCTTCCTGTATGATTGTACAGGATAAATACTTCAAAAGGGCACAGAAGAACAAATGAGAGAGCTTAAACTGTGGTCTCTCAGAGGAATGTTGAACATCATGTGAATGTCCACACTGCAGATGAAGAACTGTTAAGATGACCTTAGGAGAACACTTGAAAAAATCTGCTAAAGTATGATCTTTTTCTGTGGATATACTGTCTGAGAATGATTAACTCATTGTGTTGTAGGGGAAATGAAAGAAAACATTTGAGGAGAGATCGGTATGATGGAAATACTTAGCTCAAAACACTCAAGAAGGGATCAAACATTTTATGTTGATCCTAAGACCCCAAATGATGGAAAGAGGTAATAAGCACATTTGAATTGTAGATGTCCCATAAAAAGAGAGTTACTGTAAACATATTTGGTAGCATAATTCACAGCTTATGCTGTAAATACATGCTCAGTTCATCATATTATTTAAAGATGCACACACTTTTGGCACTGATTTATACTATTGATAGTTAAAAATAGCAGTCTTTTAAATGGCATTGAGTGTACTTACTGAATCAAAACCATAGACAGAACCACCAAATTTGGAGAAGCCATCTCTAGAACAAAAGCTCTATAATTTCTATTGCAAAATGCTAGATGGGCCTGGTTTTACACAACTGCAACACTGGCAGTCAACCTGACCTTGAATAAAACAGCATAGAGGACTGCCCCAAGTGTGACTTGTCTCGGGTTGAAACTAGCTGGCTGAGGCACTGCTGGCAGTGCACCCTTGCGGCAGCTGAGCACAGTGTGAGTGGGATATCCATTATGCTTCTTGGGAGATTTTCAGTATGTGATAGGTTTTATTTCCCCAGTTAGTTAGCTCGCCATTCAGTACTGACTGAACAACTTGAAATGGCAAGAGAGAATAATTAGAGGTATCTTGCCATTTCTTTTTGTTGTATAGATGAGTGAATTATCTGGGAATTAGGATGGCAATTCAGTATGGAGAAATTTGCTCTTGTTGTTGCTTGGCTTTGGAGGATCACCCTTGACACCCCAGCTGCGCAGTGCCTCAAGTTCAGGATGAGTGCCCCGAGCATGCATATTGAAGATACCCCATGGGCTACTGATGAGAAGAATAATCTGCCAGGTGGAAAATGTAGCTTAACACGCTTTTAGGTTGTATGGGATCTTCAGGCCAGGTCTCTCACTTCCCAAGAATGTGGTCTTCTTGACTGCTGAGCTACAGGGTAGTTACTGTATACCTTCCATTGTGCTTCTCTCCTGGCAAATTCTCCTAGCCACCTCAAGTGGCTAGAGGTTCTTACCAGCAACAGTGGTTTCTTCAGAGTAAAAAGGGGAGGATCCAGACTAGCAAGACTTCTGGTCCAGTGAACTTCACAGGGTTTGTATTTCCTAATGTACACGTGTTGTTCAAGTCGCTGGTTCAATAGTAGGCCAGCCGCTGAAAGTGTGAAGGAAATAGTGCTTCACTGAAGCAACCTAACTGAAAGAGCACTCTGGGTATATTCTTCAATTTCTCATTCTATACCTGCATAATTCATTAGAATACAGTGATGTATGGAACGGACATGAGAGCTATTCTGTAACAGCAAAGTTCTGCATACACTGAAGCAAAAACCCCTATACTTTTTCTGCTATGGTTATAACTGTTCCCCAAAGGAAATAAGCTATGTGATTGAAAACCTGTTTAAACCATGACTGCTCGTGGATCTGTTCCAAAACTTTCGTAAAAGACATTCCCTTCTGAAAAAAAAAAGTTATAATAACTAAACTAACTTTTCTTTCCTGCCACAGCTTGTGTCATAAACACAGCTTGAGACAATACAAGCCATGTGTATCATGTTTCTGAGGAGAGGAAGAAAGAAAGATTGTGATAGAATGGGCATTGCTGATGGATGTCAGTTTAATAAAGAACTTTTCCATCCTTGAAAGATGAGTATTCTTCTTAGCAAGCTCAACAAAATGAAGCTTATCTTTTAAGTTTGCAATTGAATTATTTTAGTGCATTTAATTGTTTTAGTGTTTGGATAGATTTTTTTTCAATTTTTTTTAAGAGGAAGTACAATGAGAGAGATGTATCTGTGAGGGTTTTTTTAAGGTACTCAAGGTATTTTGGGATGAAAAAAACCTCAACTTCTTGACATCTTGACCTCAAGGAATCAAACAGTGAGATAAAATTTCTGCCCTAATGCTGAGCTAATTTTAAAGTAGCGCATATTTTTCTTTGTTACAAGTACAGCTGCAACTTGTCAAGAGCTGTAGACATGTTAAGATGCTGAAAATTGTATTCAATTAAAAATGCATAACAGTAGAACTATTTAATTATTTTGGCAGGCAAATTTTCCTGAACATGTAGCTTCATGCACCAATAATGTATTGTAATTAATCTCAATTATCTTTTATACCTTTTATCCACATGTTAGGCTACAGATCTGTGTAAATGTTTTTGAGAAGTCACTTAGCAGACTTTACTGTGGAATGTGAGTGACACGTGAATATTACTTTATATTTAGGGCATTTCCTGAAAGAGTAACAAAGTCAGAGAAAATGCAGCTACAGTGACAAATGCTGGCACGAAACAGCTGTTCTCAATGTAGAGTCAGTAATTAAACCATTCAACAATTCCAGGATTCTGAGGAAGAATTCAGACAAGTTAAGTTAAACCAAATTCTGAAATCACTGAACTGCCCACTGCTACCTGCCTCTAGCATGCCATACCATGTGTTGCTGTTCTCCACTATTCTGGAAAATGAGACTTTGTGAAGTACTATTGCATGCCAGGACAGCATTGTCCTGGTCTGGAATTTTTAGTTTCTATACCTGAGTGGCCTAGAAGACTCTATTTCCTGTTATCTTGGTTTGTACTCTTGAATCAAAAGACAAAAGAGTAAGAACTGAAAATGCTTGCAAGACTGGTGCTGAGGAAAAAAAGGGCAAAGTGAAATAGAATAGATGTTTATCTCGAAGCAAACCAGACACCTCTGCTGCACAACTTAGCCAATTGTGCCTGCATATGTGTTTTTCTTGGAGATATGAAAATAATTTGCTCTCAGAACTGCTTCACAATATAAATACTACCACCCCCCAGCAATACTAAAAAGGATACAAACCAGCAATGGAAAATGAAACAAAACCCAAAGCGCTAAACTAATGGCCATCAGCTTACCTTTTCCAAACTTTAACTAAAACTGAATAAGATGCCTGTAGCAATTCAGTGGTATTCTCTGTAATGACAGGTTTACTGAGTAGGCTCCTGTGTCAAGTATTCATTACAAATCTTGGTCCACCTGCAAGAAAAGTTTCCTGATGGCTCTAAGAACTTCTGCAAGAAATATCTGGATGAGGTCACATAAATCTCTGTTCAAAGGATCTCTTGAAAAGCTAATTACATTTTCTGGATTCTTCAACACAAACCGTACCAAAGTGCATCTGTATTAATTCCAGCTTGCTGAGTAGAGAAAAACTCAGGTGATCCTTAAACATATAGAGGGAAAACAGAACAGCCTGGCAGTTTTTACGATTATACGTACCTACTTGCATACATACATATATGAATGAAGCCCTGGAAACACTAGAAGGCCTAGTTTTTAACAGAGCTAAGAGCGAATTCTGGCCCATCCTTTGCCAGGCTACTCCACTTTATAGCTTGTAAACGACATCCATTTTGGTACAAACTTTAAGAAAATCGAAACTGCAGATATTTCAAATCATTTTATGTATCTTTAAATTGCTTTTCTCTACAAGTTGCCAAAGGGCACTCATAGAACTCATAGAGGGTTAATATACAATTCAGCATGAGTCATGGAGATATAACAAAGAAATAAACATTTCACAGATGAATGATAACAATGTTTATTTTGTTCTCATTCAAAATACTCATAGGCACTTTTATGTAAAATGAAATTAAAATGGCATCTACATATGAATATTGACAATAGTTAGCATATGTATGAGTGTAAGGTAATTAAAATCTTATGGGTAAAACTGTTTGAGATTATGATTTTGTATGTCCTAGTCAGGCTAAGGCACTTTTAAATTAGAAACAAATGTTGTCTTGGTATATAAGCACTTTGGTCTCAGAACTGCAGCAAATGTAATACACATACCACAAGCAAACCATTTGTATGAACTTAGACACCAGTAAAGTCTGCAAGAACTGGACTAGGGTGAGGAAGAGAGAAGTAATTTTTGCATTAAACAAGAGAGTTTAAAAGTCTAAAGGATTGTGCTTAGACAGCTAAAATGGTGAGGAAACAGTTGTAATCCTGTTCAGCCTCTGTACAGTGATCTTTAAGTTTATTTTATTCTTTGAAAACTAACATTCCTGTTTAAGTTTTTAAGCATGAAGTTATAGCGAGGTTTTTTCCCTGAAGATACCAATTGCATATCTTTAGCTGCTTTTTTGTTTATTTTTCTTCTTTTTTTTTTTTCCCCCTTCAAAACTGTCAGTAAAATTGTTTTAAGTATTTTACATTTTATGTTTATATGGGCTTCAGTGAATGCCATTCTTTGCCTCTTCTTGGCATAACGGCAATACAAAAAAGCTTATGTAAATGCTTACATTTCTTAATTATTTTCTGGTGCCCTAAAGCCATCTTGTACAGGAAGTTGAATTGAGAATGTTGGAAGCAACTGGAGTAGAAATATAACTGATATATGCAATTTTTCCTCCCTTGTATGTCAATGTAGCACAGAGAGATGGTGCCCAGAGCAAATATCTGAAGAAATCTGCAATTAATACCGTGATTCTTGTGGGCTTTACCAGTGCTGTAGTAGAACTGTAGCACAGCAATTCTAAGGTGACCGTGTGGTCTTTGAGGATTCAGGATGAGTTAAAGACACCTCCTAATGTACACAGCTTGTGTTGGTGGTTGTTTAAGTGACCCATGCAGTAACCATTGTGCATCGAGCAGCAATTGCAAAATAATATATTGTAATGGCTCTCATTCATGAATAGCTAAATAAATAGACACCAAGGGTGGGAATCATCTCACAGGATGTACACAATACATAGAATCAAAGAATCAAATCATACAATCATAAAGTGCTTTGGGTTGTAAAGGACCTTTAAAGGTCATCTAGCCCAAGTCCCCTGTACTAAGCAGATTCATTTTTAACTAGATGAGGTTACTCAGAATCCAGACCAGACCATTGAACCAGACCTTGAACGCTTCCGGGGATGGGACTTCAACCATGTCACTGGGTAACCTGTTCCAGTGTTTTATCACCCTCATCACAAACAATGTCTTGCTCATAACCAGTCTAAATCTATGGTTTTTTAGTTTAAAAACATTAGCCCTCGTCCTGTTGCAACAGGTGCTGCTAAAATGATTGTCCCCATCCTTCTTATGGGCTGCAATATATTGAAAGGATGCAGTAAGGTCTCCCTGGAGCCTTCTCTTCTTCAGGCTGAATAACCCCAACTCTCTCAGCCTTCCTTCATAGGAGAGGTCCTCTAGTCATTCATATCCCTGTTGTAATGGAGAGAACCTAAGGCATCTCAAGAACAGTTCACCTTGCCCAGGTGATTGTGGGCCTCAAATATTTTTGTGTGTATAATTTCAAATGATGTCTCTTATATAACACAGAAAACTTAATGTCCACTTCAATATTTTAATATCATGAATGGTGACAATTAGAAAACACTGTGAAACCATATTTAATATGCAAGTGATTATTTTGGACTGTACAGACAAGTGACTTGCTTTTTAAAAGACTGACAGATCATGAACAGGCTGAAAAGAGAAATAAAATGCTTAGAACATTTCTTCAGGAAATGGCAACATAACAGTATAAATATATTAAATCAAGATTTGAATTTGCAATTTACTGATTTGTCTACAGGTGGGAACAACTTTTGATTCAATAAAAGGGTTTTGATTTGTTTGTTTGTTTTTTTTTGTTTTGTTTTGTTTTTAAAAAAAGAGGATGGCTTTAAAATACCTGAGTTTCATTTTCATTATAAAGCGAGCAATGTATTCCAAAATGAAATCATATGTGTATTAGCCATTCGGTATGGCTGAAACGCTGGCTTTCTGTGAAGTAAAGTTATATCACTACCAACTGGCATGGACAATTTTCTTTATTAATTAGTTCGAGTTAAGATCAAAGTCACATGCACTTGGCATCATATGCAAGTTATCAAGGGACATATCCTCTTCTGAATACTTAGTGATTAATCAGAGAAATACAATAAAAAAAGAAAGGTAGATGTGCCAGAATTAGTGCTTTTACAATAAACAAATATTAGGTATATCTCTACAAAAAATCCTATAGAGTCAGACTATTTATTATAAAATAAGCAAGTATAGCTCTGAAAGGATCTATCCAGCTATCTGCCACATAGTCATCTATCTAGTTATTGTGGGACTAAATGTAGATGTAACAGTTAAGAAGTAGATAAATTATGCATGCCTAAGTTTCTCTTGGCCAAAAGGATGGTTACTTCACGTAGTGCTTGTCAGGAAATGCTTATTTTTCCCATGATTTCTCAAGATGCAAAGCTATTAAAAGAAAATAATGCAGATGGATGCACAGGGACCTGATTTTCACAGGATAATTGCTCATCACTTTTTAATAATCATAATCTTTAAAATAAACTACTAAAAACACTAGGATTGCAGAAGCCTGGTCACTTCTAGAAAATGAGGCTGTCACAAGAATCATTCAAAAAAGCCAGCAACATACTACCATAGTCTGAAACGTATTTCATGATCGAGAAGGAGGTTAAAGAGTCTTCAAAGATCCAGCTGTACTTGAATATATTTTCAGAGACCACCATGTGCACCGTCTGTATGGTTCACAGAGCACAGCAGCCTTTCTTTGTCTGGGGTTTGAAGTTTGAGGGCTTGAATAAATTGAAAGATAGCAGGATAAAATGATGTCTCCACTCAATAACTAATTCAGTTAGTGTATGAAAATCACTGGCACCACGTAAGGTAGCATGCAGAAATGACAGCATGGGGAGAAGCAGAACAGAGTGAGCAGAGTCTGAGTATCAAATCTTAAAGAAACAGTGAATGAGAGGCTTGTGACCAATGTTATGGTCAGAATGAGAGCAATAGTTAGAAGAACTGTAATTAAAACATCAAGGTCTTCCAGACACAGAAACATTCACTTCCTACATTTTTCAGTTTGTAAGAATCAATCTTAATGTTAACCCTATGTCTGCTGTACATAGTAGAAATAGATATATTGTTGCAGCACCCAAGCCTTGCGGCTGCATTTGAATTCAGTCCCAGAGCAGGGCAATCCGAAAATCTCAAATGCAAAAACATTCCTAAAATACTGAAAATTAAAACAAACAAGTAAAGAAAAAGAAGCAGAATAAACAGATGCGAACTATAATTAGGTAGGAAAGGTATTTCTATACCATACAGTAATTCATGATGCAAAGCAGCCCAGGATAGAATCATAGAATCATTCTAGTTGCAAGAGACCTTCAAAATCAAGTCCAACTATTAACCTAGCACAGCCAGGTCACCACTAAACTGTGTCCCTAAGTGCCACATCTACGTGGTTTTTAAATACCTCCAGGGATGGTGACTCCATCACTTCCCTGGACAGCCTATTCCAATGTCTCACAACCATTTCCATGAAGAAGGTTTTCCTAATATTCAACTTAAACCTGCTCTGGTGCGACTTGAGGCTATTTGCTCTTGTCCTATAACTTATTACTTGGGAGAACAGGCTGACCACTCCATTACAACCTTCTTTCAGGTAGTTGTAGAGAGTGATAAGGTCTCCTCTGAGCCTCCTTTTCTCCAGCTGCTCCTTGTAAGACTTGTCCTCTAGACCCCTCTCCAGCTTCATTGGCCTTCTCTGGACCTCTTCCAGACCCTCAATGTCTTTTTTTGCTCTGACATGCTCAAAACTGAACACAGTACTCAAGGTGCAGCCTCACCTGTGCCAAGTAGAGGGGGATAATCACTTCCCTAGTCTTTCTGATTACACAGATGAAGGATATTATTTGCTTTCTTGGCCACTTGGGCACACAGCTGACTCATATTCAGCCTACTGTGGACCAACACCTCCATATCCTCAAGCAGATCAACACATCCGCCAAACTTTGTGTTGTCTGCAAACTTATCGAGGTTGCCCTTGATCCCCTCATCCAGATCATTGATAAAGATATTAAACACAACTGGCCCCAATACTGAGCCTTGAGGAACACCATTTGTGACCAGCTGCCAACTGGATTTAGATAACTGACAGAAGTTCTAAGAATCTGTAGGTTATTTCATTGTGTCAGTTTGGTACTGCTAACAAACTTGGACTTTTAGTATTGGTAACTACACTATGCCCTTTATGTTTTCACAATATGTTGGAAGTTCCTGAACTGTGATCACTAGTCATATTTGGAAGAGTAGGTAACAGAAGCTTAAGAAAAGCAATACAGAGCAAAAGACCATCTATTTCTGTACTTTCCCTCCAATAGCAGACAAAAGTGGGTATCTAGTGAAGGGTGAAAGGACCCAGGAGACATATGTGTCCACAAAAGAGCATGGCAGTTGCAGCTATCCTCCTAACTTCTCTTTTTCCTCTCCCTTGTCAAAGGCTTTGTGCTTGACCTGCCTCTCCCTGCTCCTGTTGGTTCCCAGCCAGCTGCTGGGGCTGCTTAGCTGCTTCTCAGAAAACGAAACACAGCAGTTTACAGCTGTCATATTAAGGTAAACCACCATCAATTTCATTTTTTTCTGTTATTATATTAGGTTGTCTTTTGTGACAATTCAAAATCAGTTGCCTGAGCAGCTTAACAAACTTTGCCCCACTGACCCATGCAATGCACCCATACCCATGGTTTAGGGTTAACTGGCAACCTGCTGTGGGTTGCACATATCCTAGTGTGAAACTTCTTGGCTTCGTTAGGAGAAACAAGTATGTTGCTAGCCATGGGCAGCGTTGACATGTAGATATGTGATGACTAAAATAAACCCACAACACCACATAACAGTACTGATTTGCTACATCATTTTTGATGAAATATTTAGTAGTTGATAATGCTTGGTAACTGTGGTAGCTGAGCAACTGCAATTCTCTGTCACAGGCGTAAGAATTAATATTTTATCAGCTATAAGCTGGCAAGAGGCTGAAATATTACTGCCAGTTACAGCTATTAACTTTCCTTCACAATAAGGTATTGTTGTTATTGGCTTTAGTACACATTGCAGTGAAAGGGACATTATTTACTGTATGCAATGGTGCCATATAATTTAAAAAGGATTATGATTACTTCTAGGAATTATGAGCCTATTAAGGTTTTATAAAATAATTTCATATCACATAAAATTCCACATTCCTTTGCCTTGAAAGAAAATGCAGAATATTTAAAACAACCTATCAGACTTCCCTTTACTTAAAGTTTGGATAAACTGTATAATTTCCTTTTCTCCTTTTGTTGTCTTCAAACTATGATATGTTTTATAGACATAAATGACTTTTGAACTATAACAATAAGCAAGTTTCTATAAACATACGGCAGAAAAAGATATAGCAGAAGTATAAATGTAAATGTTGATCACTTCTCAATGAATTATCCATTGAAATGTAGTTTCCGTTATTCCTCATTAAAATGTAAATATGGAAAACTAATACAGGGTACTAACATCTTGTACCAATGAAACAAAAGAAATGTAGTAACAATGAAATCGACCGAAAATAAGGGCAGAGTAGTATCATATGCAAAACAAAACAGGAACCAGATTTAATTGTATGCTTAAATGTGAACCTTCATTTAAGATCTTCTAAGATTAGTCAACCACTCAAAACTTCCAGGTCTATATTGAACTGGAAATGAGTATTTGATGTATGAAATGGTACATGATAATGATATTTTCTCTTGACACCATTATCTAAGATGTATAAATGATTATATTTTGAACAGTATATAAAAACAGTCTCTCTTCCTCAAAAATGTAAGCCAAGAGTGAGAAGAAATCACAGGCAAGCTTATTCTTGTATCATTATTTTATTCTCTTAGTATTTTAGCTCACTTTCATTTCAGTTTTTCTGTCCTCTTATTTCTTTTATAACTAGTACTATATCTTGTCTCATAAAATACAAACATACAATTATTGGTTTAGCTTTACTTTAGTAGCAAACCAAAGATTTTGTCTTCAAATTTCTATAGATTTTAAGAATGTTTTTATGACAACTGCATACAACTGAAAATGGAACTACTGGTTTAAAATATCATGTATAGTATAAATATTGAAAGAATATATTTATGGTGTATAATGTTATGCTGTGACAATATAGGCATCAGATTTTCAGGTATTTATTTACCCTCTAATTTTTGCGCAGTTTTTCTGGTGTTAGGAGAAAAATCTTGAAAAAAATGTTATTCCCAAGGATTGTGATTATTCATGAACTACCTGTAGTATCACAAATCTTTGTATCTTCCCAATTCTTATATTCAAAAGCAAAAATGAACTAGATGAAGCAAAGAGCATAATTTCTCAGTATTTCTGCGATCAGTGTAGTTTAATGCTGTGCAGTATGCAAGCTAAGTCTCTAGATTAAAGAATAATAAGGAAATATAAGATTTTAAAATAATCTTTCCAAATTACTTTGTCTCAACAGTTTGAGTCCTAATCAGTTTTGGGGCTTCCAAACAAACCCTCAAACAACCCACAAGCAAACAAACAAAACCAAACACCAAACCCAAATCAACCAACACAAAGAAAGAAATGCCAGTCAAAATACTACAGCCCACTTCCATCCTTCAAAAGTAATTTTGAAAACAGATAGACATTTTCTTTCTCCTTGTGATGAGAAAGAAACTATCTTTCATGTTACCTGAGAAATCAAGCTTGGAATGTGTTAAATAGAAAACCGAAGGTGAAAAATCTATTTCAGGAAGTTTCTAAATTAGCAGCCAAGTAGGAGATGGCCTGACTGGCAAATAGAAGACTATTGATCATACCAGAGAAATGAAACAAAAACTGAAGACGCTTCAAAATGCAGACAGAAAACATATGTTAGCTTTTAAATTAGTTACTAGAGGGGATTATATTTTTCCTATTACCTATGAAAGCACAACAAAAGCAACCTTGTCCTTTGAGATGTAGGTAAATTAGCGTACCTAAATATAGTACAATACATTATAACTGTTAATGTTATGTATCACAATGTAAGACGGAGGAGCTCAAACTACCTTTCCATGACCTAGTTGAGGGAAGGTCAGATGTTCAGCTGCAGCAGCTTGTGGCACAGTGCAACTGGCCATGGACACAGGCTCACCCAGCAAACAGCCGTTTCCCCAGATACGCATGGCTCTGCCTCTGCCAGAAGTTCATCCGCAGTGCAGGATGAAGTACTTGCTCCCTAATTATGTTTTTGAAAAGTGAGCTGGTCAAATTGAACATCTAGCACCCAATTTTCAGTAGAAAAATAAATCAATAAGCTACATGGCAGAAGCAAAAATGAATGAAGAATCAGTTTGATAAATACAGCTGACCCATTAAATATTGATTATGAAGATAGATAAGACACAAAGTCCCCACATCCCACCTTTTGTACTGGGATGTAATCCTAAAGTTCAAGATGTATCTGAGATAGAAAATTGTCCAGACCACCAAATTTTATCCTTACTTAAAATTCATTAACTAAAATGATGCTAGATGGAAAGATTTAAATGAATCTTGAGAAATATTAGATGTAATATGCTTTGTCTATGCTTTGAACCAAAGTGAACTATGTCCAGAAAAAAAAAATATTTTAGAACAATACTTTTTGTACATTAGATATTAAAGAGCGTCTTAAAGTATGATAATAACAATATATGAGTGATCATGTTAAAATGCAACTTTTTTCTGAAGTCAAGAAACGCAGAAATAATACCTTTAATTTTTCTATCAGCTTGGTATTCTTTGAAAATTTTGACAAAATCTTTAAGAGAACACAATTATCATGAGTCATAATTACAAAGGACATAAGTTGCTGGCTTCCACCAATAAAAATATTATAGGAATGCATTAAAAGATTTATTAAAGGGTTGTGAATATAATATGGAGTTAGCTATTTTAAGGAAAATTGCTTAGGTGTACCTTTGCTGGGTAGTACCTTTTAATAGATTTTTTCCTCCCTCTGAAAAGTTACATGAAAGGGAACCCTCTCTCTTGTCTATACTTCAGTTTAGTTGATTTACAGTCATTTCCTGAAATGAGTTTTGTTTGCAACATCTTATGGCTGAATTCAATCCTGTACAACTCTCGACTTTGGTGAGATTACACAAAAAAGGCTGAAGGACTGAGATGTACTTGGTTTCTTCGATTTGCCTGTTATTAGAACTACAAGTTTTATTGACAATCTAAGACAGCAAGCAATTACTTTGATGCTTACTGCATTTACCTTCTTTTGGAAGTAATTGGAAGGCCAAAATCTCTAAAGAATTGTATTCACTTGTACTCATTCCACTAATGCCCCACAGAAAGGCAACATCTTTTTTTAACATAATGTTTTACTAAATAAAGCAGTAACAGGGAAAACAGTACTTGTCAGGATGTTATCAGTCAGAAATAGAAAAATGACTGTGATGCAGACATATTAAGCTGTGGATTTTTTTTTTTGAGCATGTTTCCCCCCAGGTTCATACAGTTGATTTGATTATGTCATCTAGTATTTATGTTTTATCCTTCAAACTAAAAGCTTTTAGAGACATAGACTTTTTCATCAATCATGTTCATATAGTGTCTAGCACAATAAAACCCAGACTTCTTTTTAAATGGTAACAAAATAAAAATGAATGGTAAATATGGATAATAATAATTTAGCAGTAGCTACTACAGGCTGTCCTAACATGCATGCATGTATACAAGTGAAACTTGAACGAGCTCTAAATTAGCCCTGTGTGCATTCTCTGATATGTCTGCTGACATGTCCAGTGCTTATTTTTCAGTATATCTCCATGATCTTCTGCAAATTTACATGAATGAACATTGCCTGATTCCAAGTGAGACCGCACTAACCTGGAAACCACACAATCTGCCTATTTAGACAGAGACCACTCTCATATGCCTCTAAAAAGAAGTGAGGGAAACTCTTGACCCGCTTTTAGACAAAGTATGTGGATTTTTCTTCATTCCTAGAGAGCTTACTTGTACTTGACAAGATGAGATCAGGGAGCTATCTGGAGAGAAGTTGCTTCTTTCCTATGGGATCTACAGAGGGGATAAGACAACAGCAAGAGATGCTTAGTCTCACATAGAGACTGCAGCAGGCACCAAGGAACAGACAGACTTCAGCCTTGCCAGAAAGTGTTCTTAGGGACCAGAGCAGCGGTTGCATTTCTCAGAAGGTCACTGAGGGACTGAGAGCAAGGATTGACCTGCAAGAGCATAGCTGGCAGAAAGAGACAAGCGTACAAATCTTGTAGCTTTTGTTCTGTTCCCTACTTTCAATCTTCACTATTTCAAAGCTGCACATCTTGTTTTAGAATGGAATTTCCTGTCTCACTTTAGCCAAATACAACTGTGATTTGAAAAATTTTTAGGTCCTTGTGGAGAAATCTAAGCACCTTTAAATCAAGCTTTATTAGCCTACTGGAAAATACATAAAAGAATATGAATCTGTTTGCTAGGACTATGTGAAATGTATAAATAACAAGAGGCCAAATATTGTAGGTCAAATTTCTTACAGAGAAAACCAGCACCTTCAAAACTGTATAGGACTAGTCAAACCTGTACTGTGTCTTGCACTTTAAATATCATCAAGACTGTGGTTTTCACTTGCTTGGCTGAAGACATACAAGCTTGCTTATGTGCACTCTGGTGGTGTGAAATGGTCTAAGAATGAACAGAGAAACCATTGTTTTTCTCTTGACTTAGAACATAGGTTATTAGTAATAATAAAAATATTTTAAAAGGGCAAGAACCTGCATGACACTATTGGTAAAACAAACCGCCTTCTCTTGGCTTGAGTACACATTTTAAAAGACAGTGACTTTTCTTCGTCTCTGTGTAGAAAGTCCTATTAATTTGTACCATTTGATGTCACATTCTGATGATTATATCGATTTTATATAGCTAGGAGAAAAAAACGTTATGTCTGTTTAGTCAAGATAAACATCTGCTGCCATTTTATAAAATGTCTAATTTGTGTTCGTGCAGTTTTGTGGCAGAGTACACTGCTTTACCACAGTCCTTTCATCACCAAATCTCCAAATATCCATTCTCACTTTCATTTTTATGCACACGTCACCTTTCCAGCATGTTTGAGAGGAAGATGTGAACCAAAAAGGACTTTAATAGAAGGATAGTAGGGTAACTGAGCACATGCATGGATTGTGTGTGTCATTTGCCCTGTGGAAGGATGGCTATGATCGAATGAGGGGAAATAGAGCTTGGCCTCCCTCAGATGCCGGTATGGATATTGGCCTGGAATTTGCAAGATTCAGTGTATTTGACCTGGAAGCTCATCAGGTGAAAATAGAGCCAGACAAAGAGGGAGGAGCTGGAAAAACACATTGAGTTAAATGGTAAGAATGGGTAAATGGATTATGCACATGAAATAAATATATCTATTCTCGCCTCTTTTCTTAACAGCGCAGCTTTAGCAATACGAATTTCAGTCTATGACTTTTCTTTCTCAGATATAAAAGGTGAGAAATCAAGCTGCTCTCAGAATTTCAGAATGAACTTGATATAGTTATCTGATACAGGCACAAGGCATGGTTTTCCTGTAGGTGGGAAGGAGAAAAACTAAGTGGACTGAAAAAGTACTCCCCAGACTGTCTGTGTGAAACTGTGAACAGTATTTGCGAATTAGTGTTAGAAACAGAGGGGCATTCTATAAATTAAGAAATTCTGAATTAAAAATTGAAGATTATCTAGCTGGTGAACTACTACTGGATTTCAATGAACTAAAATCTAATTTTAAAGGATCAGGAGGTGATATTCTTGCATGAGATGTGAAACAGCAATCTATATCTCTTTGCTCTTAATGAGAAGCCAAGTCCACCCATGTCTAGGCAACCTGGAAAACCTCTGTGGCAGTTGAACACCAAAACAAAACTAGGGTCTGCAGGTCTGGTATGTCTGATAAATGGAAAAAGTAAAAAAAAAAGATCAACACAGAAGCTTCCAGAATCACTACAACTCTTGCACCTCTCTTTTTGCTCTAGCTTCCTCTACATAAAGATTTGTTTCTCAGTCAGAGCTAAGTTTCTCGATATGCATGCACTGTACTCCACATTCCAGTCACATGATCAATGCAAATTTAAAGAATATTTTATTATTATCCACATTATTTTAGCTACTATATGTTTGCCTTGGAATATAGTCAATATAACAGCAAGAAACTGTGTGTTTGTTTTTCCTGAGGTATTTCAATTTAAGTAATCAGAACTTGCAAATTATAGGAAGGGAGTCAATGAAGAATGGGTTGAGGGAGGGTCTTCTCCCCCTCTACTTTGCCCTAGTGAGACCATATCTGGAGTATTGTGTCCAGTTCTGGTCTCCCCAGTTCAAGAGAGTCAGGGAAATACTAAAGAGAGTGTAATGGAGGGCTATGAAGATGATTAAGGGGTTGGAACATCTCCCTTATGAGGAAAGGCTGAGGGACCTGGGGCTGTTTAGTCTAAAGAAGGGATCTTATTAATGTTTACAAATATCCGAAGGGTGGATGTCAAGTAGAAGGGGCCAGTCTCTTTTATGTGGTGCCCTGTGAAAGTATGAGGGGCAATTGTCACAAACTGGAACACAGTTAGTTCCACTTCAACATAAGGAAAAACTGCTCTACTGTGAGGGTGATGGAGCACTGGAACAGGCTGCCCAGAGAGGTTGTGGAGTCTCCTTTAGAGACTTCCAAAATCCACTTGGATATGTTCCTGTGTGGCCTGCCCTAGATGCTCTGGCAGTGGGCAGGGTGGTTGGACTCAATGACCTCATCTCCCTTCCAATCCCTACCATTCTATGATTCTATGATTCTATGATTTTGCTGCAGCAGATGCGGCAGGACAGTATGTGAGCCAAGAGTAGAACCAGATCTCTTTAAACCTAATGCCCTTTTACAGGGAATCAATGTTCCTCTCAGTATGTTGTGAGCTATTTAAAGTAAGTTTTTTAAAATCTAAGTCTAGAGTCTTACATCCTGTTATTTAGCAAGTATATGAGCACCATGTTTTTTATTTCTCACTATTCCACATTTCCACACACAGCCCATTGCTAATCAACACATAGTGCTGGAAATTGATTTGCAGCAAAAGGCAAAGTGCAATTTTTCTAGAGCCTTGGAAAAATTACATATCTCTAAGATTACTTATAGATTACTTGCATAAACTGCTTTAAGCAGTAGAGAAATGAAGTTCTGTTCTTAGATATGTGTGTTTTCTTCTAGTATTTGCACATACAAAGGAGACAAAAAAAGTCTGTTGTGTATCAGACAATTTTCAAACACATGGCTGTGTTGCTACATATTCCACAGATTTCATCAGCTTTAAAACTTTCATTATTTCTGTTCAACAGAATCTCACATGTAACAAAAATTACATTATTATTACATTATTTATGGTTTCTTTTACATTCCTCTGACTCAAAAAATGGCTTAACATTTCTTTACTTAACATCATCCAGAAATGGCCACTATAGCAAGTGAATCATGGGAAATGTTAGGAAAGTAGGCCTGAATGAAAAGAAGGTAAACTTGATGAAATACTAACAACAGGATTGCAAAGAAATCTCAAAATTTTGTTAAATCCAATCTGAGAAAAGATGTCCTGGGTGGCAACCTTTACAGGTCTGTTTCCCACCAGGACTTCCCAAATCTCCAGATAAGAATGTTTTTGTAGCTACAGCTGAGCTTAGTTAGAGTCAGGTTCTAATAAATGATTCAGCTCCTCTCATGTGAGAGATTTTCTGGCCCAGACTTAAGGCCTCTGAAGTGTCGTGCTCAATAGTCAAACAAATTTATTCCCTGCTCATGTACAGTCTTTCTCCTGCTCCACACAAGTGGATTCTGTGCTCCTGTGGTCTGCTAGCCAGATGGACCTGATCAGTAGCATCCTGAAAGAGGGCAAGAAGGTGTTTGGAGTTATGCTGGTTGCGCATGGTCCACTCACCAAGCAAAATGGTGTATAGCAGACTACATAGTGTCTGATGATTTAGTAAAGACAAAAGTCAAGGGGTATGGGCTGTGATGAAGAAATATGCATTAAAGAGTGCTTATTTACATGTAAATATAATGTAGTGAGAGATGTTTCTGGCTTTTATTATTAGGAATGGAAATTACCTTGTAAAAAAGGTGCTAACCAGGGTTTTAGTCATAACGATGGAGAGTGGATTATTTTCCCCTCAGACTAATGTGTCTGTGGATTGTAGTTAGAAGGCAAATGTCTTCAGAAAAAGTCTGAAAACGGTGGATTTGAAATTTTCTTTATAAAGGAAAATGTTCAAATAACAAAATACAAACTGAGGGAAAGTAAATAAAAATGTCATTATCTCGTACTGATCAAAAAAATACACTTTCCTGACTTAAAATGTGGCTTACTTTAGGTTTTATCTAATGTTGAGGTCAGAGCAAGTTTTGACAGTCACATAAGGAAGCTCAACAAGATGGGAGGACTGAATGAAGAGAAACATGACTTTAAGAGTTAAACAGAGATAATACCAGCATAAATTATTGAACTTCACAGAGGAAAAAATATTAAATAGTGAGAGCTGAATATTCAGCTGAATTTTCCAATAAAATAGTTTTAACAGTTCAAAAAATAGCCTGCAGTCATATGTGCATATTAAAATACGCCT
Organism: Baryphthengus martii; assembly: GCA_013396935.1. Lineage (NCBI taxonomy): Eukaryota > Metazoa > Chordata > Aves > Coraciiformes > Momotidae > Baryphthengus > Baryphthengus martii. The sequence goes on from VWZK01006056.1 coordinate 92,294, forward strand.
CTTTTACCTGTCAGCAAGATTCTGAAATCTCTAGCTGATCAGATTAAGGGATTCCTCAGTTCCTATGAACTTGCCATATTGTTCCAACCACTTATGTTGTTCCACAAGCTCTGGTCTTAATTAAAAATTTATTTTAAGGTATTGTGCCAATACCTGCCTCTTAAACAGGAAGTTGTAGCAAGCTGCTGCACTGAAAGAGAAATTTGCACGATAGGGGATGAAGCCAAGTTCATGAGCAACAGACCACAAGGGCATGAAGTTAATTTGCTGTCGTTGTTACTGACAAAAATGCTGCCTCAAACCCAGGTTTTTCAACGTGAAATCAAAATTATATTGAAGTGATAGTACAATCTATAAATATAAGTTTGGATTGTGTTCTTTCCTTTCACATACCAATCTTTACCTCTTAGAGCACAGTTCCAAAAATGAGTTGATCTCAAATTAATATTTCCCTCTGCCTTTCTTACTGTAGTTATTAGGGTACATGGTGTAAGTCTCAGCTGTGGAAATGACGAATAGATTCTTTGAAATGTGTCAAGCTATTCTCTGAAATGAGTGTTGACTTACACATTTCTGCACTGCTTCAAGTAACTATTTGTTAGTTTGGCTTTGTATTTTTTGGCATGCTCAATATCTGTTCATGTTTCTTTGTTCAAGCAGTAGGATGCTACTGAGACCTTAAATGTTCTAGAAATCACCTGGCAAAGCCATCTGTACTACCTGAGCAGAGAAACTATAAAATCAGTTTGAGTTTCTCATGACGTACAGTGAAGTATTCCCTTATTAATATTTTCATTAGAGATATGTAGAATAGATTGTGCTTTGGACAATGAAATCTTTGGCTCTGATTCTTATACCTAGACTGAATTACTCTGTGAATGCTGGCAACTTATACTTGCTTTGTGAGAACAACGTAATAAAAAGTTCTGAATATTTTTGTGACTCAAAAACATGAAACTCTGTAGAAATGCTTAACAATTTATTTCATGATTATCCAAATTTTCTTTTAAATGCCTGGCAGGCATGTATAGAGCATAAATGAGAATTATTAGCCTGTTTAATATACAAGAAAGTGTGTCCCTTATTACTTATTTTACGTGCTCTTTGGTCTTTCAGAGCCTTAACTGCTCCTACCTTTGACGGATTACTTCACTTGTTTCTACAGCATCTCTTACACAGAAGTGTATAATGAGAAATAGGATAGGCTTTCTAGTCCTATGCTGAAAGAAAAGATTGGAAATGATGGTACTTGTGTCAGAGATACATAAATTATTTTTAAGACGATATATTTCAGTGCAAAAGAATGTTTTATTTGATGTGGAGTTTGATTCATCTTATTCAGGTATATATTAAGCCCCCCAAACCCACAGCTTATATTAATTTAAACTATGAAAACTGGTGAAGCTTTCTGGGCCTAGTCCTTAACCCCTTTGCAACATTTTGTTTGTTTGAAGAGCTCTTAAACTGAGCATGAGATACATTTGCTCACTTAAGACTTCTCTAACACCAAATATGAATAGAATAAGGCCCTATTAATTTGATACACCACATGTACATGAAGCTCATGAAAAGATAATAAATTCAAAGATCTTTTACCCAGTATAAATCTCCTAATCCTTTCATTCTATGATCTTCTAATTATAGCTCTGTCACTTCTTTTACTTTATTTTTTTTATCTACAAGATAAAGTTTATATTATGAGGAAAAAGAAAAAAATCCTGTGTTCCAGGTTCAAGAGCTCGAAGCAAAACTTAATTAAAGTTGAATGGAGACTTGTAGAGAAAATGTGTCAAAGAAAACTTAAGAAAAAGTCTGTGCTATTTCTTAATTATCCTTTGAGGTTTCAATTGTTTCCTTTCCCTGGTAAGCAAAGCTACTTGGAGTGAGTACTGGCATGTTGTAAACATGCTAGAAGTGGCATACATTAGGTTGTATACTGATGTTTGTTTTGCATATTTACTATGATATGTTGGTAGGAAAATCTCTCTCAAGTAAGAAAAGGGGTGCACGAATGTCTGTGTATGAACACATGTGTAACAAGAGGATCAGATCACAACAGCAGGCTCATTGCTGGAGGCAGATGAGTCACAACAAATGCTGCACTCGTTCTTGGTATGATGGCCTGCAGGTATCATGCCATGGGTAACTGTGGGTATGCTGATGTTCACACAGATCGCTGCACTGACGTGAGTCATGGCACAATACTCAAATCAGTGTAAAGTCACGAGGAAGAAAAGTGTGCTGTTTCCCTGATCCCAGGATACATGCTTTGTATATGTAAAAGATAAGCATTTGGGTTATAAGTTCTTTACCGCAAGATTTAATTTTCTCTGTATTTTTACATGATATATCTTTCTCCCTCCAATGAAGACTTTACAATTCATGAAATTCTGCTACGTTGCAGCCATAATAACAAAGAGAATAGCAGATTCACAATTTGATTTTGATTGCCCTTCTGTGCTTGAAATAGTTTGAAGTATATGTCTAAAGAATACATTTCTTGATCCCCAAATTCTATTACTAATAGAAAACTTTGTAGTACCCCATACATGTGTGTATGTAGTAACTGTATAACTGGTCAGTATCTTTAGTACCTTAATGTTTCTCAAAAGGGGAAGTTAAAAAGCAAAATTTCTATATTGTTAAACCAGCGTCAAAACTTCAGGATGACATGGTATTTTTCCCTAGACCTCAGATCTCTCCCTCTCTCTAACCCCCTTAAACCTGCAAATTCCATTCTTTAGTAATGTTTTGGGCATTGTTTCTCAACAGACATTTAGTGTCTTGCAATTAGCAGAAAATACTGTAAGTAACCATTTTGATGTGAACTTTTACTAAATTTCAGAGACCAAGATAGAGAAGAAGTTGAACATCAGGATAGGTCTTTGAAAAACAGATGTGTAATAAGAAGAGAAAAGAGAACAAAAGAGCAGAGGATGAGATAGGAGTAATAGGCATCCGTCTGGTTTTCTGCTGTATCAGAAACCAGTTTACTCTTGCTACCAAAATGCACAGGATCAGCCAAACATAAACAAACCTTCAGTCATGGAAAGGAGCACCAAATGACTGAACTGAATTAATCAGTTGGGAGGGGAAAAAATGTAAAGACAAAATCTCTTTCAGCCAGGCTAAGACATGCAGAGCGACATGTGATGTTGCCCTGAACTTTGAACATAATGAAAAGTAGAAAAAAAATACCAAAGCTAAATGACATGTTAATATAAACACTTTCTGAGATTTTTTTCATGAAACTTTAAAATCACTGGACTTGATTTGAAGTATGTAACTAAATTATAGCTTTAATGAAATACATGTTTTAGCTAAGAAATTTCAGTGAGTAAGTATTGAGTCCACATTACTGCTTTCATCTTTTGCTGGTGGTTCTTCTCCTCCCTCTTTAGTGGACACTCTCTCCAAGCTCATTAACATCTGAAAATGTCTTGTATTTTGCCACCTCCATTATAGCAGTGATCATCTGGTAATGGATTCAATTATCTCCACTTCTCATTGTTATCTGCATGAATGTCCATGACATAAGGGCTTTTCTCTGCCTCTGCATGTGTTTTGAGTAGCAGTGGGTTTTCGAGGGAAAGTATATACCTGCTGACTTAAATTTTGACTACCTTTTGGCCAACAAACACTTTCTGATGAATGTTTTCTATTCCGTTTTCAGGCTTAATTAGGCCTGATACTCAACAATTTGTAATTGCTAATGAAGTACAAGCTTCCCTGATCCTACAATGCGCTTTGAAATTGATGGATATCACATTTCTGCTTGTGGTTTGGTATTATTTAAAGAAAAATTGTCTTAAGAAAAATTCTGAGTAGCTAGAATTTTCAATCCATTTTTTTTAATGGGTACCTGTTGCCTGCAAGTGTCCTTGTCATGAGGAAATACAGCTGTATGTTTGAAATCACCTAACCGAAGCCAAGAATCAGTTCCTTTCTGGAGTGCACAGGAGAGAAATTCTATTTCACATTAACTTTCAAGGTTTCAAACTTTGTTTTTGTTCTGTATTAGCACAACCCAAATTTTCTGAACTTTTAATATGAAAGAAGATCCAGCGTTCAAATTTATTTCCCATATTTTACAATGCAAAAGCATAAATCTAAAGCTAGGTTATATTAAAGACAGGTTATATTTTAAAAGTCATTGTGTCATGTTTAGATGAGTTGGGAGCAGAAGTATAGAAGGTGCATTGTGTTCCACATTGCATGATTAAATAGGAGCTCCTGTCCCAAATGATTTATAGCTTGAAAAATTGAGTGAGAGATGAGTGATTGAGTTTTAGACTCAATACTGCGATATATTACAAAATCCACACATATGTATTGGCCTATGACGTACAGCAATAAAAAAGAGTTACAGAATTCAAAAGTTTGTGTAATGGAAAGTTGATTTTCACTAAAGACTAATTTTTAATTATTTTTTTTTAGATACCATTTTACTTCTTTTGTCTTTGAGAGGGCTTACAGCCATATGAAGAGCACAAGTACCAGATGACTTTTTGCAAAAGGAGGCAAAGGAAAGGAATATTCTAAATAGCTGTCAGACTTTGGGGTGCCAAATATGTGAACTTTACAGAAACATAATTGCTTACTTCTCTAGGCTATGACCAAAGCACTTCTGAATTTGAATAACAATTGTTATTAACCAGTGGTGAGCAGACTTAGTTGAGGAAGTTGACTACCTTCCTTGGTAGGAGGAAGTGAACCTTACACTTGCCAGAGTCCTTGCCCACTATCTTGAACCTGGCAGCTGAAAATCAAATTCTGAACCTCCCTTCTGGTTACCTTACATCTGAAGGATGATTTATCCAATTTGTTGGTACTTTTCCACTTCTCTGATATTGTGACTCAAAAAAGAGAGTAAGACTGGCCTTTGAGTAGTATTTGGTTCACTGGAGAGTGGATGTGAAATCACCAGGAAGACAATCTCCTTTGCCCAGTGTCCATTATTCCAAGGTCCATCCATCCTGTTGTGGATTGGTTGTCCCATCCCTCAGAGTTGTAGCCCTGAGACAGTCTCTCATGGTCTATTTTTTCAACACAGACAATACTGGCAGTAGGTTTTTCCACTTTGTAACCCAACGGTCAACTTATAATTACAGACAAGGTAAAAAAAGACTGAATTACGTCTTAGGAAATTATAGTATATTTAAGTTGACATATAAAATGTGTCCTATTCATCACACCCTGAATGCTGAATTTTTCATCAAAATAAATCTTTAGTATAAAAGCAAGTTCAGAAGTTTCTGGTATCAGAAACTTGTGCCTGTTTTAAATAATGTATGCAATTGCTTTTAGCTTATTCGACAATTTAGTAATTTAAATGAGTGGTTCGGTAATGTTTTCATTTTACTGTCATCATTGTTTTATCTGAGATGTCACAAAAAGTATATTTTCCCCTGTGGGATAAGAGTGGGATTACTCTCTATGCTATCATCCTAAAAGAGATCACACACAAAAAAAATTGTTTCTCAGATAATAAAGCAAAGAATGTGTAGTATCAAAAAAAGGATATATTTTTGCCTATGTAGAAATGTTTTAAAGATAAAAAGTCATCTGTGTTCACATATAAGAGAATCTGAGTGCTCTTTACTAAAGTGAAAGGAAAGCAATTTTAAAGTATCTCCATAATTCAGAGGCATGGCTTCATTTCAAACTGATAAAAATCCTGCTTTGAAGTAAAATATATGCTTTTGAAAATCATAGCTAGAAGCAAATACCTATTGTCAGGAGAATAGGATTATATCCTTAGGGAAATGATTATAATCTATACACCAAAACACGCCAGAAGAATGTACAGCTTTGCTAGTTGTTTTGGACAATTTTATTTCAGATTTCATTTGGCACTGAATCCCAACCCAAATTTCAGGAATACTTTCTTCTACTCCACAGGAAGAGAAATAAGTGAACAATAAAACAATAAATGGTACAGTTTATACTTAGTCTAACAAGATGCAGAAAGTAAATAATTTCTGCATATTTTCAAGTTATGACAACATTTTATATTTGAGTTTTGTATAGCCAGAGGACATTATGGCTCATAACTGGGAAGCTGGCAGGGTATCATTCTCCTGATTATATACAGCAGACTTAATGTTCAGTATATGCCCTAGAAACTGGCATTAGATGCTCAATTAAGCCAGGCAAATAAAAGAAGCAAATATATCTATCAATTAAGTAGATTTTCTTCATGCTGTTTTACCATCACTTTACTTTGACCTTTTTTTAAGTCATACAAGAATTCACTCACATAGACACTGAAAGCACACAGCATTCCTTCTGTGCAGAATGAGAGAGGCACTGCTTTGCTCTTGTGCCCTTTTTAGGAGGCACAATCTCTTCAGGATCACTGTAGTTATGGGTAGAAACATGTTTGTCCAGAGGAAGGCACAGAGTTCCAAGCTGATGCCATCCCTTGGACTAATTCTCACCACTGATTATGCCATTAGCCCTGACTGACCTCCTGACCATTGCATGTCACCATGCGATTCCTGCAGCAAATCTGTACTGAGGTTAGCAACAGCACCTTGTCAGTCATAGTCTTCTCAGACAAGCAATTCAGTTGTGAGTTTTGGTGGACCTGACAGATGGATATTCATTTGTCTCTCCCTCTTTCTCTCTGTTTGTGATATAGGAGTTCTCTTTAGATGAATGCACACACACACAGATATCCATGTATATATATGCAAATAGATATGTAAAGGTATATATACAGATGAACAGTTTATGTATGTATTTTTATAAAGAGAGAATGTCAATTCCAGTAAAATATTATTTTATAAGTATTATCTGATAAGAACACCTGCCAGCCAACAAGACTTTTGAAGCTGGTTTCGTGTTAGTCCGTCATTTGTAGAATGATTGATCTGATCACTGCCAGACTTGCAATTAAGAATAAGAAGCAAGTGGTATGATGATGAGTAATATAATCGCTATCCATTTAAGTATCCAAAATGTACAGTCATATTCTTTCTTTTACTCATCATAAAACAAGGTCCATTTGCTAAATTAAAACATTACACGCTAGATTACTAATTTATTTGTTTTCAGTGAACTTGAATTTGAGCCACAGTTGTTTTATTTTATACAGAAACATTTCATATAAATATTTACTTATTCAAAGGCTTAATTTCATCACATAGAGTCAATACTTTTCAATTATATAGTAAAACGCATTTGTAGAATGTTATCCTTTCTTTTGTATGTAGTCAGGATTCTTTTCCCAGCTTCTCATATCATGAATTCATATCTATTAGGTTTCCTTTTATTTTTTTCCCTTTATCTGCTAACCTGTGCTAAAATTATAGCTAAACCTTCTACATCAGGGATTTTGCACATCGTAAGTATCATCCTTTGGCTGGTGTGAAGTAGTAAGAGCTCTTTTTTTCTTCCTAGAACACAAGCTGTTTGTGTTTGGGTTTCACAGTGGTGCATCCAAATTCATTTACACAATTTTTCCAAGGGATTAAATAGATTCAGTCTCCAGGAATTCTGTGATTTATAATCCTTCTATTTTTCACATCAAAGAGACGACATAGAAAAGATTACACTATTTTAGCTCAAATATAAGGCAGAAAATTCTAAAGAAGAAATAAAACATAAATCTGCTAAACCTCTGTAAAGAGAAAATAAGAACACCTGGTCTGTTTTGTGTTTTGTTTTGCTTTATTTTTTCATAAACTTTCCAATTAAGCAAAGCTAAAATGGCTGAAATCACCTTTCCTTCCTCTAACTTCATTTTAGTTTTTAACTGAAAAGGCCAAGCCCTCAAGCATATACTTTACTATAACTCTAGCCAATTCAAACTGCATAAACCAAGGTGCTTGCCTAGTGAATTTCTACAACAGATAATATGCTTTCTTAAATACAAGGTTAATTTCTCAAAGTCAAAAATATTCTACTGGTACACAGAGTAAATAGGCTAAAATAATGAGACATTCAAAATATCTAAGATTTTTAAAGCTTTATCTTTAAAGTTTTGTTTTCAACAATCATCTTTGTTAGGTATTCAATGTCTGCAATCTTGTTATTTAAAGTAGTGTTGTTAACAAAGTAGCTTGAGATAAGGAAAATAATTAGAGAAATTCCAATGACTAGAAGATTCTCCCAGTTTGTGAATGCCCCCAAAGGAGCACATAATTTCTACTGATGAAAAAAAAAACCTGAATAAAATGAATAGAAACAGCACATGAGGCTTAAACAAGAGTGTGAATACGTGTACATGTGCACTTAAAGAACTAGATTTGCTAAACAAAATCGCCTTCTTCAGCATAGTCCACTCTTGGCTCTTGTGCTAAATGCTGAACTGAGCCCTGGGTGCTGGTACTTCTCCATACTCATCACTTGTGCTGATCATCCAGTGAGTGTTGTAGTCATTATGCACATATGAATGTGGCTGCTAAAATGACACAACAATCAAATTGCCATTATGAAATATTTAGCAAACCTCTTCCTCCCACCCTCTGGCATATTAATGAGCTCATTTGTTGAGCAAGAATCTGTTCTGTATTCACTTTTTTCCAGCTTTTGGCAAATTTATGAAAAGCTTTTGGAAGCACACAATACTCTGTAAAAGAGATAGAAAAAGACTCAGTTGAATTTAGTAGTATTTATCGGTTCTATTGGATAAACATGGTTGTAACTCTCTGTCCTGGATCTCAATGCGCATTTCCCATAATTAAAGGCTAAAGTCTGATTGTGTGTAATTGGTTTATTTTTACAGGTAAAAGACAGTAATATTGTTTGCATGCTTTTTCATTGGGATCCATTAGGAAACTGAGAATGTATTTTCATTTTTTTTGCTAACAAAATCCATTCTTTTCATTGATGAAACAATGGTATCAGCACTACAAAGTGGACAAGGCTTGCTTTGCAGTGTCTTGTGGTCCCCATTTTTCACGTCCACATAAGACCATTGCATTTTAAAGATAAGAGACCAGGAAAATCAGCTTTCTAACTGGAGCTTTCATGTGAATACAGCATTAATCGTCTCTTTGTATGTTCACAATAGATTCATTACTTCGGACATACTATTTTTGTGAACAAAATATGTATTTGTAAAGCAGCTTTCTGTCTGTTTAATTGTATACCTAACCTGAACAAAGATATCAAGCTTGCCAAACTTTCTCAACCTGTAACTGCAGCTTGAAATGTTCATTCTGTGTACTGACTTCCTCAGAGATTTTAGCTTAAAGCAAGTCTGATGCACAAAGCAGCAGCAGCAGCTCTCACAGGTACCACGAATGCCCGAGGCAGAGCACATTCCTGCCTATTTCTCTTACTCTGGGGAGTTATTTCTTGCTAGTTCATACCTGCAGCAAAGTAAAACTTTTGTTCACATGTACTTGCACATCAACAGGGATGGGGAGAAGCTAATTGTTACTTATGATGGAAATCTAGCCATTGACTCCACTAAGCACAGGATCAACCCCTGTTTTCATAACCTTGAACTGTGTAAGTCAGGCAATATCATAAGAAAAGCACATTTACAGATGACTAAACTCACAGTCTACTCAGTGGTTAGTGATTTCAGTTTCACAGTGTAACATCTCATACTGCTTTCAAGTATACAGTCACATCCAGGCTAAATCAACAGGTGAAATCTAGGAAAAAAACTCAACTAAAGAAGACCTCCCCAAACTCCAAACCCTGGTTTTGCATATCAGCACCTACAAATTGCATTAGCACCTCTGCAGATTTCATCTAAGGTTTGCTTTTGAGTCATAGGCTCTGTGTAGCTGAATGTCTCTCACTTTGAAAATTTAAACTACATTGTTAGAATGAGTCTTCAAAGTCTAGGTATAATTTCATAGAAAAGTCTCACAAAAGTAATATAAATTCCTTGGTATATCATTTATGTAGCAGTAAAGAGGAGCCAGATTAGAGTGCTCTATATAGAAGTCATCCTCAAGAGTATTAGTGTAAATATTGCAGTTAAATTTCTGTATACAGAAAATAGTGTTCATTGTATTTTCCAGCAAATACTCACTAATGGTTTATAGCATTTGTAAATATATACTCAGAAAATTGTAATTTGAGGAAGACTTATGACCAAATTAAACCATAGTAGTCCTTATGTAACAAATAAATAGATAATATTCATTATATAATATTCATATATAATATATAGAACATACAATAATATGTAGAATTTGAAATAGTCTATACAGACAATTTTTCTACAGTTATTTTTAAACCAGCATTTTTACGCAGTCTAGCAGTAAATTATGTCATTCTAACCTCATCATTTTTTTAATTCTTGCTCTTCATAAATTCATAATATGCATTTAGTCAAAGTGTACAACTAGTTAGATTGAATCTCAAGCTTATGTCAAAATATGTCTGCCATAACAAGACTAATTTAAGGACTTGGGATCTCAAAACTGTACCTATGTAAGGTGTGTGGGTGAGGAATGAGATTTTTTCAGCTGCCTTGGAATTAGATGGCTGGATTAAGCTAAACTTTTGTCTACTTTTCAGCTGCTGTGCTGAACAGGTATCCACAGGGCAATTTATTGCATCCAACCAGAGGAATATAAGTAACAATAATCTTGGAAGGCTGACACTATGTTAGCTAAATTCTACCTTTGAAGTAATTGTGATACAATCATACGTGATGCATTTCTGATTAAAAAAAAAAGTGAAGAAACCATCTGATTTTCAAGAGTCAGCTAGTGTTTGATGTTTGAAGGAATTACTGATTTCTCTAGTTCAAACTAGATCTTGAATGCAACATTCCAAACTAGAACTTGTTTTAAAATTCACAAATTGTAATGAACACTAAGGAAGGTATACAATTAAAAAAACCCCCAAACAACTAGATGTTAGTCATTGTAATTCACAAAACTGAAAAAAAATAGCTACTAAAATCAGCAGGTTTGTAGAATACAACCTACTTTCCAAAGTTATAACTTGGACTCACGTTAATAGTTAAACAAATGCATGTATTTCCTATGAAAAATAATTTGCCGGTAAATTACCAATTTTGTTTTCCCGTATGATGGTGTGATGTTAACCTTTTTGTCAAAGAAATAAAGTACTACACCATAAAAGAATAAAGTATTAAAACATAAAATAGGCCTTTAAAACCACATGCAAGTAGCCTTAGCTTGTTTGTACCTGTAGCAGCTACCTTTCTTCATGGTAAAAATGGGTGACTGGATAGTTTTATGATTTTCCCCACTACAAAACATTACCAGTGTTACCAATTCATAGTCTCTAGAGAGTAAGTTCTTGCTAACAAAATAATTTTAAAAATAGATAAAATGCAAAATCCAGATCTTTTATGTATGCATGTAACTCTATTCGAAGTTTTCCAATAGTTTAGAGAAGAGAGTGCACTTTGAATAAAAACTTTATTTTCAGTATTTTTCTTGTAGGCTGATGAAAATAATGAAAAAACCCCACAACTTTTAAAGATCAAAGCCAACTTTGGATAAACAAACTGGCTTTGACATTATTTACCCCAAAAACTTTTGGTTAGTTAGTATAATGTAAATCAATATTTTATTAATTGCGGTTTTATAACAGCCAGTATGATTAACATTATACGAAACACGGGGAAACTAAAACACAAAAAAAAGTTAAAATGCTTGTTTGAAAGATAAACAGGAAAGTGATTCAGCTATTAACAATATAGAAGGGATAAAAGATTTTTTTTTTTTTTTTTTTTTTTAAATAGTACCATTCAGGGGGTTAGAAGAACTGGGAATTTTCTAGAAACTGCAAAGTAGCTTTTCAGATCAGTAGCAGTAATGTACCCTCATTTCTACCAAAATAAATGAGAGCAGTAAATATAGCAAGAGGGAAGCTTGCCTCGGTAGTAGAATTTAAGGAAGAGGAGAGACAATCATGAACTAGATGAAAAGCAAAGACAGGATAATACATAGGAAACATGAGAATGTCTACAAGGCAGAATGATCCTTAGACAGAAACAGAACAGATGGGAGAGAGTCTGATATCTACTGTAACATCAAAAGAGTCAAGTCTTTGTGGTTAGAAATTAAGAATTAAGAGGCCTGCCCTTTGAGCAGATTCAGACACAATAAATATTTAAGATACTGACTGTGGACTGGAAAGGTTTCAAATGCAGAAAAAAACATTGACTGTTCCGCATGTCCGGCCAAACAACTTCCTGATTTCTACTGAAAACCATGAATAAATAGCAGACATGGGCAAAATTCATAGAAGTGGAAAGTCAGTGAACACAAGAATGCTGCGAGTCCAGCAGTTCTTATAGCAGGAATATGACCACAAATGAAGTTTTAGGACATTTGAGTGAGACAGCAAGGACTCGCTTTGATTATTTAAATTGATATTTGAGGTCATAAATCCTTCAGAAGTAAAGCCTGCAGGCAACAGTTTTTTGGAAATCCAGATCTAGATAACGAAGCTGAACAGAAGATTTAAGGGAGATGTCCAAGTTCTGGGAGGTATTTGCAGGAAAAGGACTCTTTTCAACAGATGGAGTCAATTCTATGCATGCGAGTATGCTCAGCTATCCAAGATCAAAGCTTATCCCAAAGATTCTTCTTCTTTTAAAAAAAATATCGAAGAGTCTCAGATAATTAGTCTGCTTCTATTTAGTAAAGAAGAAGAGAAAAGAAATGATAAAAGGAGTGGTAAAGGATACAGAAAAGTGAAGAAAAGTATTCTAGGAGAAAGAAAATATGAACAGTGCTGAGTGACAAGAGTGGAAGACAGGGATATAAGACAGAAGATTGCTTAAACCAGCAAGGAAATTGCATGCACTCGAGAGAAAATAACTACTATATCTTTACATTAAGACCTCTGAAAGTAAAATGGAAGACTTAGAACTGATAGTGTAAGATATGGAAAGAAGACAATGTTTAAGATGATGTGTAGTATTCTGGAAGCTGCTGATGCAAGCTTTAGTTATATTAGAATTGATCATGAATAAAACACATTTTGGTTAAAATAATTGTGTGTTTGTTGTTTTTTTTTTTGGTGGTTGTGGAAGGTTTTTGTTTTGTTTCACTTTGCTTTGTTTTGTAATAATGGTATAGGTCTACTATAAACACACAGAACAGGACACTAATATGAAGAAAAGAATGTTAGTGGCAAGCTAAATACTACTGAAGCTTCTGTCATAGAGACAGAAACTACAGATGGCTGGGAGAAGAAACATTACTATCAACAGCAACTACTCCTGAACAGGACATGTTATAACTCTTTTTTTTTTTTTTTTTTTACACAAAATTGATGAAGAAAAAATAGGTTACTATTAACTTGTTTTGGGCAACAATGAAGTCACAACACAGAAAATCATTTAAAAGAATAATTTTGTGATCACTAGCTAGTTCAACTGCATGAAGAGAACAGTTAAGCTATTCTTAACTATTCTTAGTGACTAACTTTTTCGGGCTTAGAAGAACCAATAGTAAGAAACCAGGAAACTTACTAGGGATGTTTGAGGACTTAAACAATGAAGAAGTACATAATCTTTTTAAGTAAAACATGCAAAAATTATTAGAGCTTGCTTGAGTCTTCAGCAAAGATGGTGGTGTAATTCTTGGTGGCAAAGAGATATTTGCTAATGAGAATGATTAAAATTGAGCAAACCATGTCTGAAAGAAATATATTTAAGGATAAACAGTAAGACTACTTACTTGATTTCAATCATACAGAGATTTTTCAATCAAATTTGAAAGAAAAGTCAGTCAAATAAAGACATAAAAATCATTAAGTTCCACGTGAGTTTACTAAGGATAAATCATGCACACTACCTTCATATTTTTATTTGATAAATTTAACTGCAAGAAATTTTGACTGAAAATTAGTAAGCATTTGATATGGTAAATCATACCTGCACTGTTCTTAATACTATTCTGTAAACATCTACCATTTACTACTGATGGAGACAGATACTGTTCAGGTGGACCTTTGTTCAGGTCCTATATATAACTGGAAACAACATGTGCTACATCGGCGTTGTCTTGTGCATGAGCTATTCAGTCTTTCACAGAGATGTAATAAATGACCTCAGGGATAACACTTCACTATTACAGTATTGTATTAAACTATCCCATGCCTCCTCCTTTTAAGACTCAAGCAAGTATCTTGTCATGATGTGCATGACTAATATGCATGAGGATAGTTTTAGATTGTCTTTCATTGCTTTGAAAGACCTCAGTTTTATAAGGTCTGCCAAAACAAAAGGAGAAAGGGATAGCGTTACTCTCTGTAAAAAAGAAGTTAATATATAAAATACAAGGACAGAAAGCAGTTTAAGAACTTCTTGGCACAAAACCAAATTATGATAAATAGGCTGTGACTGGATGTTCGAAGAAGGTCTCTTAATTATTGCAGGAGAGGTGTTCTGGTGAAACTTTTCAGCAAGATGCAGTGGGGAAATCTAAGTAGTTCTAAGACTGAACATGGTAAATTTAGGGGTGAGTTTACACAGGTAGGCTGACTAGGATATCAAAGAACTGAATTTGCTAATGCTACTTGTCCACTCCAATTTTTTACTCCTGTGAATGAAACCATACATCTTGGTCCTTATTCCTTGACCTTAATTGACAGCCAACGACTGAACTGATATTTTATCAACATCCTATAAGCTTAGATTTCCTACTATTTGCTTTATGATCGTAATGTATAAAAAGAAATTATTTCAAATGAATTGCCTATGTCTTTTGCATAGAGGACATTTGACTTTTGTTTAAACATTTAATTTTTTGAGTGCTGTGCTGCAACAGAAATCTACAGACCTCTGGTGTGAAGGAAATAACTCAATCAGCTGCTGGCCTCTTCATTTTCAAAGTACTTACTTTCTTAGCCCAGCCCTAACAATGAAACCCATGACTGTGACATCTTTCTTATTCTGTTTTCTGGAGTAATACATTTGTTCTTTTCCTCATGTCCTGGATGGCCATGTGGAACACTCTATACAAATGTGGATTCACTTGCCTAAACGCATTTAAAAATCTCTTGTGGACGGCTTGCAAGTGAACATCCTATGCTATTTACTCCTTGATGTCACAAATATTAATTTATCATTGATTCAATCTGTAAAAGAATCTTTTGAGGATTTCTGAAAATAAACGTTATTTTGTCTGAATATTACATTAATTTATTTACATGGAATTCTGAGTTGCAGTAATTGAAATAACAGTCCCTACCTGTTGCATTCCATCATAAAAGTATTCATTTATTTGAAAAATACATCCTCAACAATTTTCTGGACGATGTGTCATCTTTGATACAACAAATCATGAGAGGAAACTATTTGTAACTCATGCAGAGTTTTGAGCTGCTGCAATCCTTTTCTTCTAGTCGCAGTGAGTTTTAGGAAGGTAGTTCCCCTGGATATGATTTTATTGGTATGGTTTTATGATCTTATGATAAGCATATCAGAGAATTTCTGAGATTCTCATGTCTTACATAGATGAATATAACACACGGAATCATTCCTTAGTAAGCAGTACTGTCTATTATTTTCCAAAACAAAATGAATGTTTATGGCTACACTTACACTTTACATGATACTGTGTCTATTCAAACAACATTTTCAATGCTATTTCTTTCTTTTCTGGATAAAATAAGGTCCTTATTTAATCTGTTTTGCTGAGGAAATGAAGATCAATATACCATTCCATTAATTATACCTAAATCTTCCACTTAGTGAAAATTAAATTTTAAATATCCATTTCAAAACCTAACTAGCCAAATTCACAGCGTTCCTGGAATTGAATATTTTAATCTCTGTACACACCCGAGTCTTGCAATGCACTCTGACTTGCCCCAGACTGGCGAGAATAAGGTGCTCTCCTAAATTTCTCCTGAACACAAAAACAAGTGCGATGTCAGCAAAACCATGCTCACTATGTCCAAAGGGATAATTCATTGCGTCCAATTCTGGGCTCCCTAGTTCAAGAGGGACAGGAAAATACTAGAGACAGTCCAATGGAGGGCTATGAAGATGATTGGAGTGAAGGAATTAGAACTTCTCTCTTATGAGGAAAGACTGAGACCTGGGGCTGTTTAGTCTGCAGAGGAGAAGACTGAGAGGAGATCTTATCAATGTTTACAAATATCTGAAGGGTGGGTGTCAAGTAGAAGGGGCCAGTCTCTTTTATGTGGTGCCCTGTGGTAGCATGAGGGGCAATCATCACAAACTGGAACACAGTTAGTTCCACTTCAACATAAGGAAACACTTTACTGTGAGGGTGCCGGAGCACTGGAACAGGCTCTCCAGAGAGGTTGTGGAGTCTCCTCTAGAGAATTCCAATACCCGACTTGATATGTTCCTGTGTAGCCTGCTCTAGGTGATCCTGCTCTAGCAGGGGGGTTGGACTTGATGATCTCCAGATGTCCTTTACAATCCTTACTGTTCTATAATTATATAATTCATGTCTCAAGAGATAAGGAAAAATCTTCAGAATCCTGACTAAACACCATCTCCTAGAGAATGAAGAGCAGCTGACATGATGCTGCAGGAAGTCATGGTGACTTGTCAGTGATTCTGTGACATTCCTTAGCATATTCATTATCACAGAACCAGTGGAAATAGGCAAGTTCCATAAAATATTATTTCTACTCTACTTTATTATTTTTTTTTGGTAATCCTTCTGCTACTGTTGGAGATAATATTTTAAATTCCATGAACAGACCACTAAACTTGTTAATCAAACAGGATACAATTACAAAAGAAATAATTTAAGTTGAAAATGGTCATGTGATTTAGAATTACTGGATCATGAGAGTTTTTGAAAAATGTGGAAAAAACAGGAATTATAGCTTTGCAAAAACTGTAGTTAAGATTCCAATGTATAATACATTAAAGAGTTCACTTGTTAGCTTTATCCAGGATTTCCTTCAGAGTTTTGCACTTGTGGCTAATGTTCGCATAGCCTATTTTATTTTTCTAGTTGCTGTGCATTTGCTCGTGAATTTCTTAGCTCCTTAGATTTAGCTTCATTCTCAACCCACTCAACTCTACTACTTTTAAAAGTTTGGAATCTTGAAATTTGATTTGTATAGACATAAACTCTTGTAGCTATTACATCTGATGTTTTATATTCCAGAAAATAAGATGTAGCTGGGTGGCTGCTAGCTTTCTGCATTGCTGTCATCAACCTAATTTTGGTGATTACTAAATTGTCAAAGATAGGGAGGATGGCTCTATTATCAGAATTATATCTTCATTTTCCACATTTTCACAAGTAGCATAATCATCTATAATAAATATTAAGTGCTAAAACATTACTTCATCTGTGAGTCTTCTGCTTAGTTTGGATGCTAACAATATATGTTTTACCTGTAATGAAACATGGTGCTCTGAACATGTGTGATTTGCATACTCTTCCAATATTCTGCTTTATCATTTAATATGATGCCATTGTTTCATATTTGGAAGTGTGAAAACTATCTGTGATAGTTTTTTCCTTCAGTAGGTGACAGAAGGGGACATTTATTCCGGTCAGATTTCTACAATAGCTTACAACTTCCAGGACTTCATTTTTCATGTTATTCCATGCCAGAATGAGGTACACTGTAACTTCCTAAATTAGCTGCCAGAATTGCCTAAATATATGTATTTAACAAAGACTGAAGGTAAGATTTAACTTTTAGGATGTTCATCTCTCAGCATGATACACACAGCAGTGGTGACAGGAAACCGTCAGCCACTGTCTTGCTCTCTTATGTGGCAAGGCCACACAAGACCACAGCTGAGATATTATTAACATACCGTAATTTTAAGCAACCAACAACTGCTACGACTTCTTCCTGCCGTGTCCTTGTAGAGTTACAGAAATCCTAAGCACTGAAATCTTCATGCACCTTCCACCCAAAAACCAGTGAAAATGAGAAAGAAAATACTAGTTCAGTAGCTCATCTGAGATATCTTCTGGTCCTGCCATTGTAGTTGAATATGCTACTGGTATACTCAGAGGATTTTCCAATTGATTTTTCATCTCATGTCACCTAGTTGTTAGCAATTTCTGTGAGCAACTGTAAAAATGTTTCTGTCATCCTCTCAATAGACTCAAATATTGCAACGAAGTTACACACAAAGTAACAATCCATGTTTGGTGTTACGGAAACAGATGCGTCCTTTGATAAAGCCAGGAAAAGTAGCTAATCTCTTACATCTGTTCATATTTTAGAAAATATTGAGAGATGAAAATGGAAAAAAATGAAGAAGAATAGCCATACTTTAAGGGCTCTGTCATTACTGTAACATGTAGAAGCAACTACTGTGGCTTACAACTGCTTACAGTAGTTGGCAACATCTCAACAGGTCACTTGCTGTATAACCACTGCCTGGTATTTCTTAAATCACAGTGGCTTCTCACCTGATCCATGATAAGATGACTTGCTGTTTGTAGCTCATCATTCATGAAAGAACCACATAGCAGACTACAATTTTTTTTTGTTTGTGGATTTGGTATGAACACTTAGGAATACCTCTACTATGCTTGTTTAGCTGTCTAAGGAAGTCTGTTTGTGACATCAGGTTGTTCTACAGTGAGCAGCATTGTAGGGTCAGACTGAAATGTCATCCTGACATTTTCTCATGTTTAAAAGTTAAGTTAGATAAATATCCAAGATTGTTCTCTCTTCTATGCAGCATTTCCCATTAATACACTCAGAAATGTGATTGTAATCATTTGGACACATTTTAATAAGCTGAAAAGCTATTCCATTGTCTAGAACTGGAGTTTCTAAACTAGCTGAGAGTTTCTGTCTGAAGATAACTACAAATCTGAACTGCACATATAGACAGATAAAATTATGAGTAGGTTTGAAGAGTGACTGGAGAGATGCTAAAAATCTAGGTTGGAGGTTAATTTGAACTAAGTTAAATGCTGAACTGAAAAATATAAATGGCAACTCAAGGTGGAAAATCTACAAGTTTTTCTATTTTGACAGCACACTACCAAGTGATGCCATCTAAAACTGAAGTTGGCACTGACAAATTATACTTTAAAAGTCAAGCATATTTTCTTATTCAACTTCTAACAGAGTTTGACACTAACAGAGGATCAAAATTTAGGCCAAACGTGATCCTTAGAATAATCATCCTGGAGGTCCTTTCTAACCATTGTGATTCTGTGATTCTATGATTCTATGATCATCATGTTATTCAAGCACAGAACTCTGGACATTCTATTGACAACATACTGGACTTTATGAGGGGTTTGTGTATGGCATCCACATACTTACTGTCCCCCAAATCATAGTTTAAAAGCTGTAAACCAATAAAATGTGTAAAATAGTCTTCCAGAGACTTAGATCGTCGTAGTAGAGCTGTAGCAGAATGGTTAAACAGTGGTTATAGTTGATAATTACTGATGCAAGTCAACTTCAAATTCACAATATTTTGAATTACAATAGCTTAAGCTAAAACTCAGTGCTGAGCTAATACAAAGAGAGAACATTAAAATTAGTGACAAATTCAGAAGGTGCAGTATTATCTAACTCACATGTAGCCAGAATGTAAAAAAGTGTCATTTATATGCACTGAGAATATTAACAATACTTGTATATAAAAGGCTCATTTAATATGAAACTGTAATTTTTTATTGAAGTACTATGCAATAGATTTTATGGGAGTCTGAAACACTAAATGATTGTCCTGAAAGTTGAAGCCCTGGACTATGAACCTGTGGCATGATTTTTAACCATTAAAAATGGCAATCACTTACCATTGTTTCCATTCGCATTTACTGGTGTATACTGACTCATTCCTGTTCTGGTATGTGCTTGTCTACATTCTAGTTACAAGAATGTTATTCCTAATTTTCACCTATTACTGAATGGCACATCATCAATCTAAGGAATACAGGTAGTTCAGGGCAGAAGAGAACTTTCAAGGACTCAGTACATAATTAAGATTGTAGTTATTCAGTAGTTAGAAGAGGTGCAAAAATATTAAGTGGCTTATTTCATACGTGTTTATTTTTGCCCTGGTTTGGGTCAGAGCAGAACTAATCGTGTTAAGTGGTTTTACTCTTTAGCTCAGTCTCTTCTAACTGGCTGCACTTTCTGAAGTTAACAGGATATTTTTGCAGATATTTTTGCATCTGCTTCTAGCAGTGATAAGGCTCAACGTTTATAGTTACTACCAAGGACAGGTGTGCAGACCAAGGCCACTGCTAAATCTTGTGTATCACGCTGGGGGTGCAGAAAGTAAAAGGTTGCACCTGTGAGGAGGAGAGGGAAGGACAGGTGACCCTAAAGTGGCCAACAAGGAATTCCATTCCATATATGCTATATTCAGTATAAAGCTGAGGGATCACGAAGGTCAAGGTCTCTTCTTTAATGGCCGGTGTCTGAAGACTGTCTGTTCGGTCATCAATCCTGATCTGTGTGTTTTTGAATTCAGTTCTGGACTCCAACTCCAGTTCCCATCTGCTGCCAAGTCCAGTCTAGGACTTCCCCAGTGCCTGCTCCACAGCATCAGTGGTGACGGTGATGTAATTGCCATCAAGGAGGTTGGGTTCGATATTGGTTTTGTACACATTTGTATATATTTCATTTTATTATTATTTTCATTAATGTTGTTTTAATATCCTTTCCTAATCCACACGTTTCTCTCTCTCCCTTATTCCCTTTCTCTTCCCCTTTGGGAAGGAGAGGAGTTAATAGAGAGCATCTGTCATTTACCTAGTGGCTGGCCTTGCCCTAAACCTCGATGACTTCCAATGAAACTATAAAATAATGTGTTATATTTAAAATCTCTATGTAAGTGGCAAGATGGTAAAATCTAGCAGAAAGACAAAACTGGCACAACTGCTACCTAAACCAATTTCTTCCAAAAAGCGTGGACTCATTTTCCTTACTTGTGCATTTTATTTTCTAAAGTTTTGAAAAGGTAGAGGTTTTGTACATCCATATCTCAGCTTTGCTCTAAGATAATGTTTTTTCCTATGCTGACATTTTTTGCTTTCCACTTAAGATTGTTTCTTTCTGTCCTCAAACCTCCTGAGTCACAAGCACAGATACACTGAGACCATCAAATGAGGCTTTCTCTCTGTGTGTAGGCCTGTAATTCAGCTTAGAGAATGACAAGCTCCCCTCCAATGTTCCTCAACCTTATCACAGCTAAATTGTAAGCCTTGTGTCCACCAGTGGGTTTTTGTGTTTAGAAAAAAAGGGGCAAGAGTTAGTAAGCTATTTTTGTATCATATTTTTGTAATTTGCACCCAGAAGCTAAAGTGGAAATCTTTCAACACTGGAAGTGGGATTGCTTCTACAGTTTTGAAGCTGAAAATATCTGCATTTTGAAGATTAAACCAATGTGGAATCTAAAGACAGTTGTTTTAAGCTCCAATAAACCTAATGAAAAAAAGAGTACAAAGGTGATTACAAGCCCTCGAGTAAAAAATACCTTGTTTACAAGAGCTGCAGTAAATTACCCTACTCGATCTAATCCGAATGTAGATTGCCAGCTTGCTGAAAGCCTGAAGAAAAGATTGCTACTGAATGATTACCAATATGGTAGTTTACATGGTATTTGAGGAACTGCAAAAAGCTGTAAACATTTGATGATATGTTTAGTGTACATTAAAAGTTGAACTTTCCTGTGGTAAAGTTAGAGGCATCAAATAATAAACAACATGATCACAGATCACAGCTCATCAGGGAACAGAATTCAAAGAGATCCAGGAATGACCTTTTCCTGTATTAATGAACTATGCAGTCATGTGATAACATTATTAGTTAATTTACTAAACAAAAGTATCACTCATGATCTAGCAACAGAAAATGTAAACTCTTCCTCTCATTAATACTTAGTATAAAAGAAGTGTAGTTCACAATTAGAAACTTACTCAAGGTCATTTTTACAGATTTCCAAATAATATTCAGTCACTAGGTGCAAAATCTATTGTTTAGTGGAAGGATTTCACACACGGCTGAAATACACTGTGGAAATTACTAGTTAAGCATACTAGCGATGATAATGAAAAATACAAAATACTATGACAAATTGTTTTTGATAATGAAGTAGAAATAGGAAAACAAGTTTGCACGACAACTTTCTCAGCAAAATATGAAGGAAACGCAAATCAGCTAGGCAGACTTTGAAGAAAAATCTCTCCTTGATTCATGCGGTATAAGAAAGTCACACTGCTTTATTCAGCGTGTGTTGACTGAAGTTGTTGAAATAATTATTCACAGAGCAAACCTTAAATGGAGTTCCCTCTCTGTTCCACAGTGCCTATCTTCATCGAAGTCAACGTGCCTTTCCTGCCTGGCCGCCGCGCCTCTGAACAGCTTACTGTCTCATCTTTACCACAAGCCTTCCTTTATAGCCAAAATCGATCTGGGTTTTGCTGCTCTTTGTTTTTTTAAAGAAGAATGCAAGCAAAGGGAAACAAAATGGTAGAAGAGTAGTGAACAGGTTTAACGACAGAATGTTTGGGGGGTAGGGGGTGTTAAAGTGAAACATCATCTTCATGCTGTTGTCACAGCTGTAAGAGTCTGGGCTACAAGGCTTGTGCCCCATCACCGCGGGTACTGGTTGGTGTCTCCCATTCATTCCCCTCACGGTTCCCCTCTATCCCCTCAGTCTCCAGGCTCGCCCCTGCCACGTCGCCATCCCTCGTCCCTCCGCTGCCTCCCGGTCTCCAGCACGCAGGTGTGCCCGCTGCGGCCGCCCCGCTGCTTCTGGTCGACCGCTCTTCCTTCCTCAGGTCCGCACCCCACACCCCCACTCACCCCCTTCTTTTGGAAAACCTCCGGGTTATCCAAGGAAGCTCATACCCGTGCGTCTGCTTCCCGCCTCCAGGCCACCCCTGAGGCCACCTCCCTGCCTGTGTCCCGTTATCCCGCCAACACGAGGTCGCTAAGGGCGGGCCGCGGGCGGCGCCGCCGGCGGCCGCTCGCAGCCCATGTGTACG
>VWZK01006056.1:115916-147973 GCA_013396935.1 Baryphthengus martii
AGCGTGGGCGTCGCCCCGGCGTCGCCCGGATCCAGTTCCTCCCACCGCCGCCGCCCGCATCCCTGGCCCCGCACAGGCTGGAGCAGCCCCGGCGGGCTGGGGGCTGGTGCACCCTGGCGTCAGCCATGTTTGGGTGGGTATGGTAATGAGGACCTTTTCTCAACCTTTGTGCGTCTGGGATTTATTTTCTGTTCGGGCTTTTAATGGTTGCAGTTCTCTGTGTACTACGGAGTATCCACAGGGTAGATATCATGCCTATAGTTTTCTCCCAGTGATTTTTTTAATTTTTTTTTTTTTTTGTTATCTTCAGTTTTCTCATGAATTCTTATTTCCCATGCCCATATTGGCTGGTTTTGTTCCATTTTTGATAGCATTAGAGCAAGCTGGGATTTCTGTGCAAGGCTTTGCTTTTGTTGTGGAAGTGAAAATGAGGTAATTGAAATACGTCTGCATAGTCACACTCACCTGCCACATGAGAGGTTGCAATGAGATTTGTTCCCTTTAAGTAAATTGCACTTTGTTTTATTTGTAAAAAGATGTACTCAAGACTTCATCCTCATCAGCCATTTTATTTTCTGTGCTGTGTGGTAGTGCTACATAATAAGCTCACTACTGTGGTATAGATTTGTAAGAGAAGCCTAATTATTTTTAAATACTGTGCCAACACCAATATGTCACTGACATACCTATAGGACAGTGATCCAAATCTCTGTTTTCCCATCCAGAGAAAAGTATAGATAAAGTAAAGATTTTGTTCTGTGATGTCATGTACATGTGTACTGGATATATATTATGCAGACAGCTTGCTCCATTTGATTAAAAACGATGAAAACATTCTTTCTTTCTTTTTTTTTTTTGNGAGGGAGAGAGCGGGACTATCGCCAGTCACGCCGGAGCGGCCCGCGGGCGTCCATCCGCGCCCGGTGCCGGCGGCAGCGTGCGAGGCAGAGCGAAGAGTCGCCGCAGNGATATATATTATGCAGACAGCTTGCTCCATTTGATTAAAAACGATGAAAACATTCTTTCTTTCTTTTTTTTTTTTTGTTTTGTTTTGTTTAGTAATGCTTTTCCCATTAACATCTCATTAAAAAGGAAACTTTTAAAAAATACTTAGGAAACATTGCTTTATTTTGTCTTGGCTAATATGCGGTTTGGTTTGCACATAGACTGAAGATAACGAAAAAACTACAGCCTGAATTTGATGAATATCAAACACTCCCTTTGGGCTCAGCTCTGCGCTTCAGACTCAAGAACAAAAAATCTCATTGGTTTTGATCTCTACATGAAAAACCAAACCATTTCATAACTGATCAGATGTGCCACCAGTAGTAAAACTAAGTGAAACTGCTAAGACATCTTGAAATTAGTTTGCAGCATGAGCTGATTCCTGTTGACCTTTAGTGTCTTGTCATTCTTAAGAGTTTTCGTTCTTTCTGCAGGCAAGCAAGCAAAAAAAGTAGTAGTGCAGATGAGAACCATGTAGATTGAACAACTGTCAACTCCTTTCTCTACTGTATACTGCAAAAGCCTGTGTGCACAAAACTAAAAATGTTGAATTTATCGGAAAAGAAAAAAATAAATAAAAATCACAGGTTATTCAGAAACATGGGCTATTACTTGCAGCTATTCCTTTCGGTATAAATTGCATTGTTAAGATATATTGGAGCTGCTCAAGTGGAGCTATATATGTTGCTGCTCAAGTGGAATGGTATTGCATCACTTGGGAAGTATTTGTGGTAGGAATCTTTGGGAAGACAGCTTTGTTTCTGAAATTCTCTAGTGTACAGCCAGAAGTGTCCACAATATTAAGGATGCATTCACCTGCATCCCTAACTACTTTCCATTGTGCTGACTCATATCAAGGAACGAAGTTCTTACTCAAAAGACAAAATATCTGTTGATTTTGGAAGAGCAGTTTTGGGTCCTTTGCTTATACAAATTTATAGATTGAATTGTAAAAAATTATAATGCCAATAGCAGCTTTTCCATGTGACTTAAAAGATCTCTGTATTCCGAGTGGATCGAAGAATAAATTTGACGTATTAGCAGGTGGCATCTCCGAATTTAAGCAACTCCCTTCTTCCCTGAAATTCAATTCAAAGTAACCTTGCCATTACCCAGGAAATGTTCTTGCATAATTTAGGGAAAAAAAAATGTATCATCGACAAATAATAACTGAGCAATGTTCTACTGGAGAGCTGGGTGCACAAAACCTGACAAGCTGATACAAAGTACTGTGAAAGAGCAATGGTAACTGCCAGAACAGTTGCTTTAGGCAATGGCAATAACATTGCCGAGCTTCCCAGAAGCCTGGGTGGAAATAGATCTCTTCATTCTCACCCTTCACTTTTAAGACTAGGGGTTCCGTGTTTTCTTTGTGGAAGAAAGGGAAAGGTTGCATAATGCTGTGTACTGTGGTGCCTCGAGTCTTAACTCACTGTGCCAGTAATCTGTTCCCCACTTTGGGAAAATAGTTTTTTGCTGCTGGTAAACGATACTATATTTGCATTTCAAGTGTTGGAATTGTGTACTGCAGTGCTAATGATTCAGCATGTACTTCTTAAGCCAAAATGGAGAAGGGACGGGAAACTGGAATAAGACATTTACAGTGTTGGATTTTCTGTGGTGGAACTGGTATTAGTCATTTGCTTTTTAAAGACATAGGGGTTTACTGTAACATAACCTGAAAATATTTAATTTCATTATATAAATCATAATCAGATTTGAGGAGAAGCAAGATTTCTGCTAGCGTATCTATGAACAGTTCATCTTCTTTGCTAATGTATAAAAAACAAAGAAGTAATCACATAAATTCTTCCCAAGGAGAACTTGATTTATTTATTGATCCATTCCAAAGCACATGGGGCAGAGAACTAGATTTCAGGGCAGCTCTATGTCTGATGATGTCTAATTTTCAGTACTCGAATTTGCAACTTACACAACTGAAGTACTTTTAATAAAATATTTAAAATACGTTTATATCTTCTCACTTCTCAGAAATGTGGTAAGATTTTATAATATAGCTGTGGTCCTCTTCTGACTTATATGGTGAACTTAGAAAATGGAGACTTTGTTTCAAGTTACCAGCAGTTATACCTTTTGAGTTTGACCAGTCAAGGGTGGAGTGTTGTCAGAATTGCTGAGATTACTTCACTCAGCTTCAGCTGGAGGAGTGGTAACTTGAATTTGTTCCTTCAATAAAGTACATATAAGAGAAGGCTGCAGAATAAGTGATATGTTTTCTCCATCTGAAGAGGAAATTACAGTTAGCACATCATGTGAGTCTGTGAAGTATTTCAGTGAATTTGATTAGTGAGAAGAAAATACTGAGAATCTGTGAAAGCAGGTGAGAAACTACAGTAAGACCAATAGAGTCTTTAGAGATTACATAGAATGAAAAGAAAAAAAAAATACGTTCAAGAGCTCTAGGTTGTAACATTCCCTCTCTTAGATATTTCTGTTGGGCCAGTTACTTGGAAGAAGTCATACAAGCTATTGACAATGAACAATTCTGAGAAAGAAATCTTACTACTTTTGTCAAATCATTGTGTTTGTCTTGTAATAGTAGGAAGTATTCTCCTGTAACTAAAATTTAAGGAGACTAAACTCGAGAGAAATTGTCTACATTTGAGATTGTGCAGGGTCTTGATGTAAGATAAGGCCAGGAAGAACAATCTATAGGAACTGAGAACAAATTTCCCAGCAATATGAAACAGATGCAGTGTCACTGAAGTCTGTATAGCTACCTGTATTTGCCACAGGTGTGAATTTAGTCTTGTGTCTTTATATAGTTTTGCTATAGTCTAAATGATTTAATTGTATAGAGAAACCATAATCAAAACCATTCTCTTTTTCTAAGGCTTTCAAGTCTCCCTTAGCCTGAAGAGCTCTCATTTTTTTTACAGTGTAATGTAGTATGTGTAACATGCATTAGCATGTCTCAGATAACATCGCTGAAGAATGCAGAGAAATGTAAGTTTCATTGTATAGAATATAATTATCTTTCATTATGATTGAGTTAAGTACCTGTTGAATTTATATCTGTTAATGACAGGCTAGGGCAAAATGCTAGATCATGTAGTTCATGCTGATGAGCAGCATAATGGCTGCTTCAGGAGACAGATAAAAATGGGCTTGCCGAGGCAAAAAGGCCATGGTGCATATTCTTATTTCCGCCAAAGAACACAATGCTGCATTGCAGCAGTAATTCAGTCTGTGCAATGAGTACTGTAACACAGTGTAACTTGCTGAAATAATTGTCTGTGCACAGATTCCCCCAGCGATAGCCATTCTTCAGAGTCACAGTACTCCCACGAAACCTGGTTTGCTCCTGCAAGTCTTCTTTCTCTCTTTCTCACTCAAATATTATGGTCGTTATCTATTTTCCCAGTCCTGTCTGCACCAGTGGCCTGTTTCCTTTTTTTTGCAGACTCAGAGCAGACCTTTGTTCCTAAAATTTAGATGCTCCTTTTTCTACGTTGGTTGTTCCTATCATGCTTTCTTCTGCCTGGCTTGTAGACTCGTATTTGAGAGGCATTTTACAGGTTTCCTTCAAGGTACAAAACCTCATCTTCTTCACTTTTGCATAAAATTCTTATCCACTGATTTCATACAGACTGAAACCTTTGGCATGAATATCAGCCAAGATCTTTTATTAATGTCTGCCATGGTGAGAATCCTGACTTAGCTCTTTCTCCTCTGCTGAATCATACCGATTTCTTCACTGGGAGTCAATGTGGACATTTTGTAAACATGAGCACAAAATGCAAGTTTCTGGGACTGAACTGGTACACTGTACTATCACAATCTACCTTCAAAGCAGAGATCATAGTAATGTGAACTGGCTGCAGCTTTATATTGTGTTTTGCTACCATCACAGCAGTGTGTTGGTATGCTAACTGCTTCATCAGAGAAGAACACAGACCTCTGAAGAGCAGAATGTTAATCTTTTTTCTCCCTTTAATGGCAAACATTGAACTTAAGAAGGTATCCATTCTTTCGTTTTTTTTCTTTTTTTTTTTTTTTTTTTTTATGATGTTACAGGAGCCTTCTAGAAATTATTTTCTGGCTGGACTTTCTTGACAGTCTTTTATGAAGTATGAACACACTTTTATTTTTTTTCCCCTTCTTGCCTTCCAACTCACATTGAAGATTAAAACCATTTTTGATCAAAGAAGATTTGAGGATTATTTATAATGGATTAAAATTTGAATCTAGATAATTTTGCCGAATTGCTGTGTTTTCATCAGTTGTAAAAATAAGATAATAAATGAAGTACAGTGTGTTAGAAAAGAATGGGGGGTTTATTGGGCTTTCCTTTTCATGAGAGCAGTGCTGATTTTGAAAAGGAACACTGTAACAATAATCATGTTTTCATTTTTGTCAGAAAAGCATTGCTAAAGGTTCTTTAATAGTTCTATCAGTTGTTGCGCTATCATCGTGGGATGTTTTATACATGAAATTGCTTTACAAATGGTTTTTAATAGAGGCTTGTGCTGTAATTGCAAGAACATGGGGCAGTTGTACTCATTACGCTTTCAAATTCGTAAGCAAGTAAGATTTTGTTTGTACTTTTTTTTTTTGTACATGTTGTGAAGATCTCCAGGCTCATAACTTTTAATTGTTCACTGGTACTACATAGTTGAAAGAACTAGAAGTATGATGTTTGTTTGGTAAGCGTCTGTGCATTGACACGCGGATCTGTCGAATAGAGATGCGTCGAAGGGAGCCTGGCATAATAATCCTGACCAGTGAAAGGGTGAAGCAGAGCAGGCAGTGTTGGACAGAACTAGTATGAATCCCTTAGCAGGAATTACATATAAGAAAGACTGGCAGAAAAGGACATGCAGCAATTTTTTTCAGTGTGCCTTTTTTGGAACTCTAATGAAAGTTCCTTTCAGTCTTACTGCAAACGCTTGCAGTTTGGTCAGAGGAGGCTTTACAGGTCTTATCTCCCTGTGCCAGTGTTTCTGAATGCGGGCCTGAAGCTGAAGTAAAAGCAGGCCCAGGTCTCCCAGGGAGCTAATTTGGGTCTGAATTCCCCGTCGCAAGGGATTATTATTGCTTAATCTGCTAATAATGTGGCAGTCTAATCAGGTTACTTTACTTCTGCATGCTGATGCATTAAGGCTTGATTATTCTTCTGTAGAAGAAAATAACAAAATTCCCACTGTGTTCTGAGAAAGTAAGTTTGGGTCTGCAGTTTGCTTGATGTGCCAAAGATGACTCATTCTTTTATCTTTCAGTATGAGAAAGAGATAGAGATTTTGACATATCAAGGACAGTGCTAGTAACACACCATAAAAATGTCAGATCATGATAAAAATTACAGCCAGAGGGCTGGAGCACCTCTTCTATGAAGACAGGCTGAGAGAGCTGGGGTTGTTCAGCCTGGAGAAGAGAAGTCTCCAGGGAGACCTTATAGTGGCCTTCTAGTGCTTAAAGGGGACCTACAGGAAACACAGGGAGGACCTTTTACCAGGGACTGTAGTGATAGGACAAG
Organism: Baryphthengus martii; assembly: GCA_013396935.1. Lineage (NCBI taxonomy): Eukaryota > Metazoa > Chordata > Aves > Coraciiformes > Momotidae > Baryphthengus > Baryphthengus martii. Next base: position 122,419 of record VWZK01006056.1, read on the forward strand.
GGGTAACGGTTTCAAACTGAAAGAGGGTGGATTTATATTAGATGTAAGGAAAAAATTCTTTACTCTGAGGATGGTGAGACACTGAAACAGGTTGCCCAGAGAAGCTGTGGAGGCTTCCTCCCTGGAAGCGTTCAAGGCCAGGTTGGAAGTGGCTTTGAGCAACCTGGTCTAGTGGAAGGTGTCACTGCCCATTGGAGGGGTTTGGAACTAGATGATCTTTAAGGTCCCTTCCAATCCAAACCATTCTATGATTCTATGAAAAATCTAACTGATTTGTTTGATTTAGTAAATTGTTTCCAAAAGTTTGCCTATGATAACTCAGATTATAGAATCATATTAATCATAGAATTATAGAATGACTTAGATTAGAAGAGAAATCAGAGATCATCTAATCCAACCTCCCTGCCATGGTCAGGGGCGCCTCTCAACTAGAGCAGGTTGCTCAAGGCCTCATCCAACCTGGCCTTGAACACCTTGAGGGAGGGGACATCCACAACTTCTCTGGGCAATCTATAATAGAGTCTCGTCACCCTTGTATTGAAGAACTTATTCCTAAAATCCAGTCTAGACCTATTCTCCTTCAGCTTAAAACCATTTCTTGGTCAGTTCAGTGACAGAATAATTTTCTAAATGTTCTGCTAACTGAATCATGTACTGTTCAGCAATTTTCATTCTATTAAATTCTTTCAAACAATACATACACTTGTCCGGTCAATTTAAGATTAATTTAAGTGGATTTTGTTGTGGGGTTTTTGTGGTTTTTTTTCAAGGGGATTTTACATATGAAAAAGGTTACCACCTTTATTTGTCCATTACAGCTGTGGAAAAGTGCAGAGAAATATTATATTATCCAGTAAATGTGGTAATAAAAATTTCCCTTCAGTGTTTCCATGTGATTCATGACATCATTTGAGTTATGAAAAGGATGAGTGAAACTGCCTGGAAACCAGAACAAAATCAATTTGTCAAATGCCATTATCTCGATCTGAGATAGAAAAATACCCCTTACAACCCCCAAACAAGCAGCTTTAATAAGGCTAAGTTATATTTTAGACATTTACTTTTAACCCAGAGTGCTGGTAATAACATAGTATCACAGTATTTTAAATACATGTCAAGATTTAAGACTTGGAGTTGAAAATGATCCCGGTAATGGCCGAGTCTGCAATACTAAATTTTGTAGTTCATTAGTAAATATGGTGGTTTGTTATGTAGAGTTTTTTAAATGATACTTAAGAGAAACCGTCCTATCACATAATGTTGTGTTACTGCACAAGGCTATGTAGGAGGTAGCTAGTAGTGGAACTAACTGAAAGAACAGTTTAACAGAGTTCGGCATGATGTTTCCTGATTACTATTTGATGTTACTGAAGAACTTCGGTTCAATACTGGACGTGATCCAAATGATTTGGAACCTGAAGTAGCCTTTATAGGTCAAAGTGCTGAAGTTCAATACTATAATATTAAATAAAAAAGAGCTTCTGCAGTGGCTTGCATTTAGCTGAACTGGGCTGGTGAGTAACTTTTACTAGCTATCTCCCAAATGAATCTTCACTCGTGAGCATTTGTATCTAGTCTCAGCTTGGGCAGAGTAGTTTGGTATCTGCCTTCTGTGCAGGTTTTATTTGGATCAAAGAGGGAGGCTTCTGTGTGCATTTTGGAGTGTGTTCTGGGAATGCTGAGCACGGATCAGCACCTCCTTGCACAAACCAGCTGGATCTATGCTTTGAACTACATGGTGGTAGTGTCTGGTAAGGTAGAGAACTCCTCATTTGGTTGGGTACTGACACCTTTAGTACAGAGAACTAGTTTTTAAATCTGACAGTCGGAGACAACCTGTGGATTTATGATGTATCCTGAAAGACTATCCTGCATCCTTGATGCCATCTGGACAATGATATGTGTTCAAACAGAAAACCAGCATTGTCAAAACCAAGCACCAGTCTGCTGTGCATGCCTCTCACATTTTCTCAAGCCCTTCAAGTACTGCAAATCTATACAGAGATAGTGCTATGGATAACATCTTGCTTAATGGAAGAAGGTTAATGAAGGGAAAATTAATATGATACTGTGCTAGGAATAAAAGTACCATGTCCAGTTTATTGTGAAGTATAGTAATGCAATGTTTAATGCATGACAGGACAGAATGATGCAATTTCTGTTGGAATTGACTCATCTGTGAGAACTCCAGACAAATCATATAGCTGCCCTGCAAGTTATCTATACTAATTATTGTAGATATAGTATGACCTTTTAAAAGATTTTAATAAATACAGATAGATGGTTTGTGCCTTTTTGACTGAAAATATCTTTTGCTTATTACAATTAGAGAAGAATTTCAGACCTACAGACAAATACTGGTATAGTTTCACTTGTGCAGCTGTTCTATTAAATGCAGAGATAAAATAGTTTCATTTTAACATACTCCCTGAACTTATTACTAATTACTGGAACTGAGAATCTGCTCTAATTTACATCAATGAAACAAAAGGAAAAGAAAAGTTTGAAATGTGACTAAAAATAGTAGTTGAAGTACCAGATGCTCTGGCTAATAGTCCCAAAGCTCCTTTATGACTGCTCACGTATTTTAACTTGGTGTATTTTTGGTGTTTGCATTCTTGTTCTACCTAGATATCTCAGAACTAAGAGCTACTGAACCATACAAGGACTAGAAGAGGTTGTAGTCCTTTGAAGAGTTTACAACCTAAAAGATGAAACAGATAAAATGAGGCCTGAACAGACATTCATTGGCCCAGACATACGGTATACCGTATTAGGATTTCTCTATTGCGTTAAGAACTCTTTTACCCCATTATAGTGTCTGTGTATAGCTCACACACTTCATTTTTTTTAAAGAACTGGTATCTGTCAAAACAAAGCATGATACTAGTGCTACCACATGTCCAAAGGAAGATTTATAGGACCCTGAACCCTTCCATTGACAGTGGTGAGCATGAAGCAGATCACAAACCAGTAGGCTGTACTGTGTTTTAAAAATCTGGGCTGACTGCTGGAACTGGAGTTACTGAGGAGGCAGTAACGGGAGAGAGAGAGGGAAAGTGAGAAGGCAGTGACGGGAGTCTAGGGAATGAATGAAGAGGTTATAATGGAGTTTAGTAGGCAACTGGAGTGAAGTTCACTTCCAAATCCTTGGAAACTACTAAAAAAAGTAATTGTCTGGTCACAAGACTGGTGATAGTACTCGTGGTGGCAGAGATTTTCTGTTGTGATGTCTCATCTTGATAAGCTGTGGGCTGGGTTCCAGTGGCTTAACGCTTAACCTCTTTCCTCTGGTCTGTCACTGAAGCAGCCATGAGGTATTCGTTCTCTCAACTTTTGTGGCAACAGTTCAGTACTATCTTGCAGTTCCCAACTCTGTGTGAGTTCATCAGAACATGATACAGCCTTCATCCTATGGATCAAATGTGGCAGCAAGTCCAAAAGGACAAGCTGAAGGGTCTTGCGTATCACAGAGTAATTTCTGATTCTCATCAGTTAGCTGTTCTTGATTAGGCTCCTTGTGTATTCCCTCTTTAGGGTTTTCATGAAGCTTAACACATAATCTAAATCCCTTTTAAGACTCTTAATTGTGCAGATGGCTTTGCACGTACTAGTTTTATCCCATGTGATTAGTGAAGAATTTCTCGAAAACATTATTCCCCAGAATCCGACGGTTACCTTCAGCATGGCAGCTGTAAGCAAGTCTGTCTTTTTAAATGATTCACAGTATTAAAGAAAAACACATAGTCAAATGGAGGTATTTTTGTGCCTGTGCATACACGCTTGAAACAGTAAGCTTTTAAAATTAATTTGGTGACAGCTTTTCAGGTATTTCAGGTATGTTTAATTATTTCCTATTTCTAAGGAACTATCGAAAGCATCAAAACTCCTAAGAGGTGAGCATCTCTCCTTTGAAAATATGATTGTGGTTATATATGTTCCTTGATGAAGAATACAAGAAAATAAGTCACTTTTGCTTTTGAAGCACTAGATGCATCCTATATACAAAAATTTTAATTGCTGCATGACTTTCTGAAATGGTTTGAAAACTTTAATCTACCTTGTTTAAAATATTTTAATAAATTCAACTACAGCTATTGAGTCAGGAAGTAATGGTATTTGGCTCCTCAATTTTATATAAAGTATATACCCCATTATGACTGAAAAGAAGAATCTTGTTATACTGTTGAAATATGAGTGATTAGCCTATCAGTCTTTAGGAAATAAAAACCCCACAAAAACAAATAAGCAAAAAACCCCAATCCCTCAGCAAGTGAGTGAAATGTATTCTCCGTAAATATTTAAGACCAAACAGTGGACTTAATTCCCACAGTTTGGAAGTGGTTTAACGTCCCTTTCTTTTCTTTTTCTCCTCTTATCAAATCATTGAGATAAGCAGATGTGGGTAAACCAAAGCATGTGATTTCTAAATTAAGTTTCTTGTGCACAATAGTATAATATCCATTTTTATTTTTTCAGATACTTTCAGTAGAACAAACATTCAGCAACAGAAGTCCTTACTCTTGATTCCGTGGTATCAGGGACTCATCAAGCACCATCTTCAGTCTTTTTCTTCAATATTTTGACCAAGCAGAAGGAGAACTTTCTTCAACGCTTCTCCATCTGTCTCAGCTGAACTTGACTTCCTCACTGTTTTTCTCATCTTACAAATGCCTAAGAACAGCAAGGTAGTGAAAAGAGAACTAGATGATGAGGTCATTGAGTCAGTTAAGGACCTCCTCTCTAATGAAGACTCTTCAGATGATGCCTTTAAGAAGAGTGAACTTACAGTTGATGATCAGGAAGAAAAAGATGTTGATGTTGAAGAAGGCTCAGATGTAGAAGATGAAAGACCTGCTTGGAACAGCAAACTCCAGTATATTCTGGCACAAGTTGGATTTTCTGTGGGATTGGGGAATGTGTGGCGGTTCCCATATCTGTGTCAGAAAAATGGTGGAGGTAAGTGTTGTGATACCTAGTCCTAGCTAAATAATGAAGCTAACCTTTCAAATGTCGGTTACAGTTTGGAAGTTACTAACTTTCGAAGTAAAAAAGTTTCAGAGATACCCACAGTAAAACCTGCTGCAGCAGGTCAGTTTTTTTCTTTTAATTTCTGCCATATTCTCTTTATTTAGAGAGATATATCTGTTTTAAGTAGAAGATTCTTTTAAGATTCTGTTTCCTCAGTTTAGGGGAGAAAGTTCTTGATACGATCTTAACTAGTGGTCAAACTAGTGGCTAAACAAAACAGGTATTTATGGAGGGGTTGCATTATTTAGGACCTGGCTATTGCTATGCTGAAGTGTTCTTTGTAACATGTGGACAATAAATCACGGCATTAAATCTAATTGTACTTTAAAGACCAAAGCAGTATTTGGTCTTTAGTACTCAGTGATACCACGCTTCACACCTTTACTTTTTAAATTGCTTTTAGCTCCTAGGCCGTTTGATCGTGATTTACTTTCTGCAGGAACAACAAAATACTGTAGGAATGAAAAGGATTTTTTTTTTTTTCACTGTTAATGAATAATTTAAATAATTGCATTAAGGGAATGCATCTATTTTGTGCTGTTAGGTAGCTAACTTTCGTAAATAACAAGTTACCTTTCCCTTAGGACAATAACATCAAGCTGTTTATTTGTTAGCTGTCCATCTATGGTCTTGAATGTAGTATGATGTACGAGGCTGGATACTTTCCTTCCTATATGAAGAATATGTTTTACTCTATGCTATATTGTACCCTGCTATACTATGCTAGTGCCCATCCTATTGTAGCTAATTATTTAGTTGAATTCAAAACACACCTGTTACTTTTTATGATACAAAAAATGACTCTGTACTACAGAATAGAAAATAAAGAACCACCTTTTATCAGTGCTGGATTTTAAATGTTTAATGACAAAACTGATGTAATTGAGGAGTATAGAAATGAGCCTTGAATATAATCAGAGTATAATTCTGTACTTTGTTTTCTCTCAGTTCAAGCAGTAAAAATGGAGTTTATACTTTCAGATATTTCATCTCTAGGATAAAGTCTAACTTCTTTTATGTCTAGTCATTGGAAGATTTCTTTTTCACTCTCGTTTAACTTTCTTTTTTTCCTTCTTTGTTCTGGAGAGAAACGCATTAAATGGTTGATTTAATGACTGGTGTGGAATCGAAGATTTTCTTCATCTGTAACTATAATATTAACTGAGAAAATATGTTGAATGTAGTTTCTCAAAACCACATATCTTCTCAGTGGATGGCAATTCCATCTAGTCTACTAGACACAATATAGAAGTGATCACATTTGTTAATTAACAATTTTTAAAGCAAATTGATTCATAGTTTAAAGGTGTAGCTGTTAAGATGCTTATGTGCTGTACCATTTCATCCTAAGTATGGTGTCAAGATGTAGTCTTAAGGATAATGAGTTGCAGCAGTTTGTTTTATGTAGTTGTGTTTGTGTTTAATGTAGCTAGTTAATAATTTTGCAAGCCCATTGGATTCTTTTTTGAACCAAGAGAAAAGACCTGCTGGTATGCCCCTTAGGCTTTTTGTTTCATACAGTCAAGCACTTTTAAAGTGACTCTGCTAGTGAGTGTAAATTTAATTCAGATCAAATATAAATGTATTAAATTAATAATTTCACATTTTGGAAAAAAAACCCTAACAAAACCTAACCTTCAGGGATTCGGGCACCTCATTAATCAAACTTGAAAAAATAAATATGGAGTCATTTCAGGCTGAAATGAAATGTTTTCCCCTGTGCTGTATAACATAATCTATGGAAACCAGGTTTTCTGCACATGCTGAGAAGTATTTATTTGGCTTTTAATAGTAATTTTGCACTGTTTTAGTTAATTGCAGCCTTCAGAACAACAGAGAAAGGCAAGCAATCGTTAGAGCTAAAGTTTTCTTGGTTTTCAAGTTAACCATAATGCAAGATGGAGAAGATGATGCAAAATACTGAAATGTGTAAAATACATGGGTACCTGTGTATCTGTGTGTGGACAGATACTATTCATAAGTATAAAAGAATAGGGAGAATGAGGGAAAAATTCAAATGCACGGTGAAAAAAAAAAACTTAAGACACGTCTTCTGTGAGGTTCCAGTTTTCTGCTATGCATACTATTTCATATATATTTCATTCTGGGTAAAAATAGAGTGGTTTTATGCAACCCATTCTAAAGATCAGTGTCAGAGCTTTCTGTAGTCTTTTGCTGAGAAAACTTTACTATAAATACCTGTTGAAGTCTCTGATTATAAGGTAAACAGCCTTTCTGTGGTTTTTCATTAGAACTGTTTCAGTGAAGCTTACAGTTAGATGTCCACCTTCAGTTTTGTCTATACATTCTTCATTTTCTTCACTGTGTCTAAGGAACTTATATCTGACAAATACCATCCGGTGAGGGGAGTATATTAAAAAGTGATAAATGAATAAATATATTTCAAATTTAAACCAAAAAGAAGTAAAAAACCCAAACCCGTAGTTACTCATTAGTTTTCTTCATAGGTTTCTTCCAACATTAAGTGTTCCGAAATCACCAGTAAAAGAGAAGGCAAATCCTAGCCATATAGTAATCTTCACTTTTGTCTTTGTTTTAAACTTCTGTGACAAGAACAGCAAACTCAACAAAATAAACATAGAGAAGACGCAGATAAGTTAGCCCAAATAGATGCATATTATTAGATAATTTTGTGGAGAAGAAAAATGGGTCTTTACCTCCCTATTTTCTAGAGAGTTTGGGTCTGTTTATGGCTATGGCCTATGATACTCCAACACTCCTAACTTCAGAGCTCTGTGCTGCTTCAGTGAGGTATCTGTGATATCATCTTCAAAGGTAACTTGTGTATCACTGCACTGCACTGATGCTTGGACCTCCATAGGTATCTTTCCAGTCTCTTTTTTTTGGGTCTGGTCTGTAGCACCAAAACAACTTCTTTCACCTTATTTCTTGTAATCCTGTTGCTTTAATTCATATAAATTCATAAATATTGAAAGCAGTATCTGTTTTGGTTTTGTGTGAGTTTTTTTTTTTTGGTTGGTTGGTTGTTTTTTCACACATCTAAGTTAACAGCTAGACTAGGTAGCTCTTTGCTGCCTTTCACACTTGGCTCTTTCCCAGAAGAAAAGTTTGTCGTAAGAGATGAGAAGAGGCTAGTACACAGCTAGAATGAACTTTGATTCAGATTGAGGATGTAGCTGTAATGCAGGAAGTATCAAGAGAAAGAAAGAGACTGAGAGGAGCCTGAGATCTCCCTGTTTTATTGACTTGAGATGAGTGAGAGGACCAAAAGGAGTTTTAGGCTCTGCGAACAAGGGGCTGGAGGTGTTCAGACTCCTTCACCTCTGTCCTCACTACAGGTCCTCCTGACCCCTGATCGGCAACGTCCAGTCCCCATCTGGCACTTAAGGCACCTCTCCCACTCTTTGCAGCCTAACAGGTAAAAAAAGCTGTTTCTTCCTTGATGCCTCACAAAGGTGATTTGCATCGAAGCTGGGTGTGCTCTAACTTAGCTTTAAAGGTTTTTTTTATAGTTATCATTTTTACACGATACAGTTTAATTTTTACTCCTTTACTGTATGAACACAATATGTGTGTTCAGATAGGCACAATTCTCTATAACAATTTCATAACCAATGTTAGCATGCAGTAGGTTCAGAGCTGCCTTAGCTTTTTGTGATTGACAGTTTTAAAAATAAACTGCTCAGGTGTAGCCAGTCTTGCTGTGAGGCTAATAAATAGTGACAACCTAGACCTATATTTTCCTGTTGCTCATTGCTATCATCTGGTGAATAGCTTACACACCTTTCACTCTTTTCGAACAAAGGAAATACTTAAAGTTTATTCTGCTTGGTTGGTGTTTTCCTTTAGGATTAGCAGAAGTAAAATGTTACTTTTACATATTGGTAACAAAAGCAAACTAAACTAGCAGTTCTGCTAGAATAAGTCATATTTGAGTGACTGTTATTATGAAGACATGTGAACGTAGCTATCTAAGAGGTGCTTCTAGTGTCGCAGGTGTTACTGGGAGTCTGCAAAATACTGCATGTCCAAAGATTTTGTGTTGCATTTTCACGAGTATTAACTTTCCTGATTTATGTTTTTTTAAAGGTCAGTCTTTTTAATATCTCTCATAACATAAAAAGTCAAAAGATCTACTAAGTAACAATAAACAGATAAAAGCCGTGAACAGCATAGGGAGGTCTGTAGCTGATCACCTTGCCATTATGTTTGGAAAAAATGACATGAATAGAGTCACATCATGAGGTTTCACAGTTAAGTAGTTTGGATTTTATACTGAAATACCAGCAGATTCGTCAATTAAGTTCTGGGGACTTGTAAAAAGCAGAGCAGTTATTGCTGAGGAAATAACATGTAAGCTGTAAAAGACTGAGTAGTCATTAGAAGATAGGATCTGATTGTCTGATAGAAGCAGAATTAGAGCAAAGCAGGTTTTCCCTTGTATTCCAACACTGAGTATGGATTCAGGAGCTTCATTATTTAGCTTTTGATCAACAATATATAATCAGTGTCTTGAATTCACTGAGTTCACTATTATTTTGTGAGTTCTGATTTAAACTGTGTTATTAGATTAAAAATATAGTTATACTTTGGTGTGCTGAAAATATCTTACTTTTATTTTGCAAGTGTAATTTTTCATCAAAGCTTATTGGCTAAGGGGATTTTTATCTTTAATGCACAGTTTTGTAAACAGACACACCTGAACATATTTAAACTATAAAAGACTAGTGACAGAAAGACTAGCTGATCAGTAAGATAGACTACAAACCTACAGGTAAACCATAAAACATTTTATCACAGTTTTCCTGATAAAAGCAGTTTGTATTTTGCCAAGGTAAATAATTTTACTTATAGGAGCTTAATAGACTGTAAATCTATAGTGCTTTGTTGCCTGCTTGTCGTAACTTTGAAAATTTTAAGATTTGACATTGAAAATAAGTTATCTTCATCTGAATATCAGCTTGTTGCTAGCTTTCTGTTAGTAAGTGTCCAGTAAGCTGTAAGAACTGGGATGTCACTTCAAGACAGTGGCAAAGCTCATCTTCATTGAATAAGAATTAAATTGGACACTAGACACTTAATTAAAAACTAGCACAGCAGCAGTTGAAACAAATTTGGAAAGTTAATATATTTTTCAGGTTACATCAAGAATGGCTAGAAGAAAAGTTCTCCTTTTATTATCAAGCTGGTAATGATTATGTCATCTTGCATTATTGCTTCTGAAATTATTTTCCAACTCTTTAATCACTATGAATCATGTCATTTTATGTTACTTTTTTTCCTCTGAGCATTTATAAGAACTTAAATCAAAACCAATGTTGATATTCTACTTCTATCAATAATGTTGTCAAGTGTAGTTGATATTGTAATATCAAGAGAGAGAATTTACCAGTTTTCCCACTACTTGGTTAAATTAAAAAATGAAGAAATCAAAGTAGTGCTATGCACAGTATTAATATTCACCAGTTCCTGAGATCTTTTGTCTTTGTCATTCATTCTAGTGAGGAAGGATGAGGGTTTGGTTTTTTTTTTTTGGATATTTTTTCCTGATGAAGTTGAGATGAGTTTTTTTAATACGAAAGTGTTTAAGGCAAAAATATGCAAAAAAGTGACTTTGCAGTAGAATAATTTTGAAAATGTAGAAAGGAGACCTGGGGTTCCTGAATTACAGAGAATTTTAATATTCAGAAGGCTGCTTAGCTGGTAGATGAAGCAGACAGTGTCACTGATTGTAGGATGCTGTTCAAGGCCAGCATGTATAATTTGTTGTTCTAATTCAAATAAAAACGATCCTTATCCAATATTGTAACTTCAAGGACCCATGTTTTCATACACTGGCAAATAAGAGACGTGCTGAGCTGTTCCCATATAGATGCTGTTTTATGATGAAGTGAAGGTGTCTTACAGTTCTTTAAGAATGCCTAGCTTCAAGAGAAGGCTGAAACAAACTACTTGTCCAGAGATGCTGTGGTATCATGTTGACTACTGAGCACAGAAGCCCTTTGCAACTGTGATGTACTGTTGTGTAATCCAGCTACATCCAAACTACATTTCACTGAAACTCTATTTTCCATTATGTCCTTCTTTTGGGAAGGAGCACAAGGTTGGAAAGGAGCTCAGCAGGTTTGAATGATTAGAAGGCCAGCGCTTCAGGTGCTCTGCAAAAGCCCTGCAGTGTAGAGGAGAGCTCTGCTGCCTACTCACGCTGAATTGCAGGGTTGTGTCGTGTATAATGTAATGTGGGGATTCAGCACCACATTTATCTGACTCATTTAGTTGAATCTAACTGATAAATCTTGCAACTTACATTGATACTGCACCATAAAACACCCACATCAGCCCAGTCTTTAAACATGTGCTTAACTTTGCAGCCTTGTGATTAAGGTTGTGGACTGGGACACTGAAGAGCTGGGTTCAGTTCCTGCTCTAGTACAGTCATCCAGTGGGATACAGGGTAAGTCACTTAGGCCCCGATTTTTTTTGAGCTGTTTAGGTTTGTCTCTGCTCAGCTATGCAACACTTGTCTAATTTAAACCTCAGGTATCATTTACAGTAGTGCTATACAATTTAAAAAACTATGTACTGTTGGCTTTCAAGTAATGATATGACCAAATTTTTAAAGATAGTGATGTCAAAGCTTCTCATTTGCAATATGAATTAACAGTATACTTTTGTCTCACAGAAATTTTGAGAGGATACTGATGATGAAATCAAGGGTATTTAATGGTATTGTTTGTCTTATATATTCTTAAGACCGATAGTCCCCCTCATTTTGGAATGTGGTTGTTAGTCTATTCCTCAGTTTTCCTCACATTTATTTCCTTCTGTCTCATCTCTCTTTTCATGGTAGAAAGTAATTCCTTTGCATTCCTTTAGTTTAATGCGTGTACAGGGTGAGCCATAAGAGACACCAAAGTACTGAATGGGAATGTAGCTACTACCTCGGTAGAAATAACAGCTAAGTAGGCATTGTGTAGTGTGCTGGAATGGGTTAATGGACCATGATGTTTGGCTCTGCAAAGAGAGTGTTGTAACCTTAAAACATAGTGTTCAGAGCCTGGCATAGGTTTTGACTAAATGCTGCTCAAACAATATCATCGCGTATCATGTTATCACGTCATGAAAATAAAACACAAGAACCTATTTCATTGCTAACAGTAGCCGATTTACCTCCCAGTTTACAAGATCAGTATTCTTTGTGTGGTCCACCAGTAGCTTTCCCCAGATTTTATTTCCTCTTGTTTTTTTTTCTACTATTCTTAGACTCAAGATTAGTTATGCCATGCTTAGGATCTTTTTAAGATCTTTATAATGGATGATGATTCCCTATTTGTGTGTATTTCATGTAGAGCAAAATAGCAAGTGGACCTAAAAAGGAGCGGATGGTACCAGAAAATCTGAGGCATCCTGCACACATTAGGAAAGTTTAACTTTTCTGAAACAAGCTGTATTCCATGACATAAGCTGCCTACTAAGGACACGCAAATGGCAGTGTATTTTGATAGACTCCTTAAAAAAAAGCCCTAGAAAAGTTGATGCTGGATGAAGAAACTTAAAGTAACACTTAACTGGTGTTGAGGATAAATCCCAAATTGGTTTCTGAACTTTGCGCAGCTTCTCTCATCGGGGATGAATAGACTGATTATACAACTTAATAGCTCTGAGTCTAAGCTTCTGAGGTCTTTAGATCTTTGAGTTGTAACTTGCTCTGGCATGCTGCACTGTGCATTTCTCATGTGCTTTCTTTAGCTTTACAAGAGTTGCAAGCAAAAGTCCTAAGCCCTTTGAGTTATTTGGCCACCACAATATTCTATATTACAGAATTACAGAGCTATGCATTTGAAAGTTAGGTGCCATGTTGCTAGTTTCTAATGCCAGAATGTTAGTGGTAGTACTAAGTACTCTGCAACACCGAGGAGGAAGTTAGGCTCTGAACTTGTCAGTGCACTTAGTGTATGAATTAATATTGACTTGCAGGGAGTTTTACTGAAATAAATGGAGATATATCCTTTAGTTAGAATTGTGTACTACCACTTCCTGGGAATAAGATGTTGATAAAATGGATTGTTTTATATATATATATCTATGTATAAAGGTGAAGTACCAGTTGCATTTTCAGATATGTCTTTAAGGAGAGTTTGTGAGTACTGCAAGATCTGGATCTACAGTACTCCATTTAATTTCTACCTCTAGTCTTTGTAGCCTGGTAGAAATGGGCTGATACAGTTTTTTTGCTTAACTGGATAGGATCATTGTTATGTACATGGTGAAATTCCCTTTCTGAGAATCTGAGGTGCACATGGAGAAATCAACAGACGATTTCCTGAAACAGCTTAGAGATTAGATGAAATTCAGAATGTTGTAGGCACAGGATTTTCTGTATTTCCTTTATAAATTCAGTCTTCCTAATCTGTTACATGTCAAGGTGTAGAGTTAAGAAATGTTGATTCAGCTCCTGATTGCATCACTATATTTGTAAAAATGTTTGATCAAATGCCCAGAATTTCAAACAAGTGAACAGCCAGTTTGAAAGTCAGTTATTATCGAGTTAGGTGTGCCTCAAAAGGTTGCAGTGCTTTAGAAATTCATTGTCTCTGGGTTTTTCATATCTTACATGATTTATGGCAAAGATTCAGGTAAAAGTACTCTTTGCATGTGATCAAAAAAGAGTTGTAGTAAATAACATGAATTCAGACTTGAAGCTATGGAAAGTTTTCACGTTTGTCTCGTCAAGTTCTGACTCTTCTTCCGTGCACTATGTTTTATACTTTGTTCCTTTCATAGGTGCCTATCTCGTGCCATACCTAATCTTGCTACTGATAATAGGGATTCCACTCTTTTTCTTGGAGCTTGCTGTGGGGCAGAGAATCCGCCGAGGGAGTATTGGTGTGTGGAATTATATCAGCCCCAAACTTGGAGGAATTGGATTTGCAAGCTGTGTAGTAAGTTTTTAACATCAGTTTTGTGGTTTGCTTTCAGTCTGTACAATTTAGACTTTCTGTTTTGCTGCAGGGAAAGGCCACTGATTTGTAGCTGAGCGTCAAGGTCAGTTTATAATGTTTTGGAAGATCCTAAAACTTGAATTAGTAAATGAAAAAATGTTGATATAGATGTGTCTGTAAAACCAGTCAACTTACATTCTTTTTTTTGTGATTCTTTTGGAATTAGGACCTAAGGAACAAAGCAGAGAAAAAAACACCTGTAAAAGTATAGGTATTACATCATAATTACAAATAAAAGTGAAAATGTGGAATGTGTCGGGTACTTCAGTGGGACAAGCCATTCAGTTCGTAGTCTGACTTATTTTAATTACACTTAGGTTCAGCAGGTGAAGTGTAGAAATATGCAGAAGTTCAGTAGGGATTTTTTATTTAATAAATGCAAGCATTCGATCTGTCTCTTTTTGTTGTTTTTTATAGGTATGTTTCTTTGTGGCACTGTACTACAATGTCATTATTGGATGGAGTCTGTTTTACTTTTCCCAGTCTTTTCAGCATCCATTACCATGGGACCAGTGTCCTTTAGTTAAAAATGCATCTCATACATGTAAGTCTATATTCTTAAAAAATCATCTAAAGTGTAGTTCTTAAAAATCATATAAAAATTAGAAAATTTGAGATTTTTAACAAAAAGGACAAGAAACCCCACAATTCAAAGAGATACTTGTGGGATAAAGTGTTGTTTGCGAAGCTAGTTTTCCATCTTAATAAAATATCACATTATAATACTTGGAAAAAATGCAGCAACGAAACCTAATCTAAGATAAATATACTGTATTTGGAAAGGAACATCACTGTCAACAGTATTTTAAAGGGTAATGAAACTAGGAGAGTGCTGTTAGTGTGTTGCAGAAAACAAGATACGGATTACTTTCTTTTTTTCTGATGTTGATACTGCTCTTTATGCTTACTTGTTGAAAAACAAAGGTAGAAGAAAGATATTTCTACATTTCAATTAGCAGGATACTTCCTGGAAAAAAAAACAAACCAAAAAATGTTGCATTACTAGCAAAGCAGAAAATGAAAAAACTGTAAGCATCAATGGAATGCACGTGATAAAAGCATTATTTGCTTTGTAAACCAATAGCAATGAGATAATTGTTCATTGGTTTGTTGTTATAATGAGATGGTCTCCCATGAACATACTATGCAACAGTATTAAAAGTTCCTTATCTGTTGGTTATTGCGTAATAGTTACATGCTTTGCATTATCCTTGCTATTGAAATATGAAATATTTCTGTTAATTTCTTTTTATTTCAGATCCTAATTTTTCCTCAATTACCTTTTGTGGGAGTTTTTTACCCCTTTAACAAAGAACATAACCACAAATGCTTAAAAAGTTGTATGACATTTTTATAGTATCTTTGTCAGAGTTGCTTGCTTCAGTTTTTTAAAATAAGTATTTGTTAAAGGTAGCACACAGTCAAATTGACTATATTTGACAAACTATTATCCATTAATCAAGCCACAGTGGTTGTTTATGTACTCTTATCCTTACTAAATATTAAGATAGTGTGTCAACCTAACTTCAGCAGAGGTCATCTGAACTAAGCGTAAACAAAGAAAAGTTTTATATTTGATAACATCCTGTCATTTTTGAAAGTTTATTTCAGTGATCATCTGACACCTGTGTTAGGTTTCTTAAAATTAGTGATTTTTTCCTTTCTTTTTGTTCATTAGTTTGACTCAGAATGTAGCGTAGAGATATGATTGTCAGATATAAATAATTTATAAAGAAGTTAAGTATTAAGTATTACAGTGTGCTGTATGTCTAGATACACACAATTTCTTAAACCGGTAACATGAGTTTAGCAGAATTAATAAAAAAAATCACTTCTGGAACATACTTGGTAACTTTCATTTAACATAGTTGTGTAGGAACTATTTTTTCCTTTCCTCATCACTTTTGTATCATTATGTTACTATTTTATCGTTTATAATGGTAATCAAATGCCTATTGATTTGAGTGTCCTATGAAAGCAGAAACAATTGTGAATTTGTTTTTCATATATTTTCAAAACTGTGTTCAATTTCAGAGAGATACTTTTCATAGTATATAAGTCACAGTATCGTATGTAGGTAATTTAATCTTACGTGTGGTAAACTGAATGTATGTCTTCATCTAGCCTACTACATAGTACTTAAGTGAAAGACAAATTCTGCCTAGGACTCAGATTGACCTTATGCAGGGGAATATATTGTCCCAAAATAGTATTTTAAAAATATACACTTAGAACATTTCACTGATAGCAGTCACTTTTTTTTTAGACGTCTTAAGACTGTTTTTGAATTTCGTTTCTAAGTAAATGACGATGGCATGATCACAACTATCAAGAATCGGTAGAACATTGTTATGAAATGTTGGGAAAACACTTCTGTTCTAAAGCCATTCTTTGCTCGCTAACCTCTCTTGACAGTTGTGGAGCCTGAGTGTGAGAAAAGTTCTGCAACCACTTACTACTGGTACAGAGAAGCATTGAATATTTCCAGCTCTCTTTCAGAGAGCGGGGGTTTAAATTGGAAGATGACTATCTGCTTGCTGGCTGCCTGGGTCATGGTATGCCTAGCCATGATCAAAGGCATTCAGTCTTCAGGCAAGGTGAGTATACTGTTTACCTAAATGACAGTGTTTTACCTTGAAACATTTCACGACGTTTTTGTTCACTCCGCCTTCTGTTTACTCTCTCATGAGATCTGTAGGTACAAGTTAGAAGCTGTGACTCACGCTAGTATTTGTATAATCTCAAGTAGAGGAGTGTTAGTTAAGCATTAAAATTGTAGTCATTTCAGTAGGAATTGTAGTAATTTAGTGGAAATTGGGATATGAAGAGTAATATTTGTTCTCGTCAACACAACTATTGCAAATAACTGTAGATGAAATTTATTGTGCAACATAAGGAATTAACTTTCCATATATACTCACACTATGATTGCAGTGCACCCAGGTCCTCAAAATGCCTTGCTGTTTGTATTTTTGCTGTCATTGGTTTCCATGCCTCTGTCATTAACGCAGATACTTTTCAGGATTCTGGATTGTTTCTCTTAACTGATGACTAACCATCCTTTTGTGTCTATCACCTTGCCTTCTTTCCTTTCCATGCAGCCAGCTGAATTGGCTAGTGAATTATTTGCTAGCTCTGTTGATCTCTGTGGGATTTTTAGGTGAAAAAAAATCTGTTCTAATAGCAAAAACTCTTTGCTATTAATATCTTTGTCACTGAAGTATAAATTTCTGTAACCTATTAAGTTTATTTCAGTTAGAGGAACAACTAGCAAGTTTAGTGTGAAAATCATTTTACTAAACTTTAAAGTACAGAATAGATTTGCTTTTCAATGATGGAGCATGAAAGATCATATTCGATTACTAATGCTTTCTTTTTTGTTTGTTTTAGCAGTAAGCATTACATAGTAAATTGAATCCATTGGTTATGTACTTTCCACTGACTCTTGTCTTCTCTCATTCTGAAAATAGAATGAGTTTCTGTTCATGCTGCGTATCTTTACCATACTATGTACTTGAACCAAAGTGCATTTGTAATGTGAAGCATTCCTAAAACAGGCTTATTTCTTCTCCTTCTCGTCATCATCTCATTGAATTCGCATTGAATTTCCCTTGAAGCCCAGCAGTTTGTTATCAGTTAGTCAACACAATGACAACTGTACAGTTTTGGTACAGTACAGAATTTATTTTGCAGTCATGTGATTTTTCTTTCTTCTGTCGAGACAAGGGAAATGGGAGGTGTTCTGCATATTTCTTAGAGCATCTGATTATCATTTCAGTCATATATCCAAAAGATACTGAGTAGTGAATGAAGCTATTGAAAATAAAGTCCATGGATGTCACGTTAAATTTCTTCTTAATGTTTTTCAGATCATGTATTTTAGTTCCCTTTTTCCTTATGTGGTACTTTTATGCTTTCTGATCAGAGGACTGCTCCTTAATGGGTCATTGGATGGAATTCGTCACATGTTCACACCTAAGGTATGTGCTTCATTTATGTTTGCCATGTATTAAAATTTCAATAGCAATTTGACCATTTATAAATGCTCTCATTTAAGCTTATTGTCTTCATAGAATGTTTGGCCATATTTCTGTTTGATTGAATTGCAAAGTTGTTGACCTCAGTGGCACAATATCAAGTCCTAAGATCCAAAGGCTCTTAAGTGTTTCAAGAGTCTGTATAGTTACCTCCATTAAGGGCAGGGTTCCCAGAGTTCAGTGCCTTTACAAAGCTAAGCCACTGTAAGTGCTATTTACAGGATTCAGGGTATTTAGAGAGCTCAAAATACTGAAAAGAGAAATGAATCCTAAACCTTGCCATTTTCTAGGATTGAAATGCCTAGTTCTGGGATGTCACGTTGAAATGCCACGCCTTGAACACTGTCATGGCTTTATGTAATTAACCTGTCCTTTGAAAGAGGATAGATGTGTTGCTTTGTAGAAATAGATTAATGCTGTTTGCATAGTAACCCAAAGTACAGGAGACCTATCTTTAGGACTGAAGTAGTATAAATAGTTACCACTTAGCTTTCCTTATCCACGTTACTTATGCTTGTCATGCCAAGATAGTAGCAAGTCTAAGTATACATTTTTTTTTTTCTTTACTGTCAGCATTTTTACCAGGAACATGTCTTACAGAACTTCAGATTTTATGACTATGGAGATGAGAAGGGATGTTACAAATCATTGGTTATCCTGCAGATCTAAATTCTACCCACACCAACTTTGAATGCTTGTGACTGTACCTGTAGCACAGGAACAGTATGTTTGAGTAGTCAGAGCCATACTCAGGAATGCATAACACTGAGCTTCATATTGTTGAGCAGAACAGGACTGATGTTTCAAAAGCGAAAGCCAAATAGTAAGATGATTAAAATCAATGCACATAGTAGCTAATGCCAGATGACAGGGTATTGTCAGTTGTTTTGATTCCAGGTATTTTGAGTATGTGGAGAACTGTCACCCTATAAAAATGACCTTTGTGAGCTGTGACATTGTTAGTTCTTGCATTGTGATATGCAGCTGTGCTCTGCTTCACTCGCTATCACCACCTTAAGAGAGTTGTGCTTCTGCAGGAGCTTGCAGGCTTCTTAGGCAAATTTGGGAAATCTGAGGAATGGAGAAATATAATGCATACTGCCAAAGAGGAAGTTTATAGCAGAGATGAGATACAGGCCCCTTGAAGTCGTAACTTTGTTTCTCAACCAGTGTTAATCCTTTCTTTAGCTAGAGAAGTACCACTAGATACTGAGGGAAAGTAAATACTGGAACTCTCCTTGACTATTGACTATTTCATCTTTCATGAGTTAGACCTAAAATAAGTTGCAGCTGGTGCTTACTTTATAATGATGTTATGACTTAGTTACACGATTGTGTCGTTTGCAAATGAATGATCTTGAAAAAAAAATTGTTCTTAATTTCTTCTACTGGTTTCCAGTTACATAGCTCAAAATCGGAGTTGTGGTTTAAATTTGAGGTTAGGAGGCCTGTACGTCACATACAGTATACATGAATATAAACATTCAGAAGTGTTTTTGTTATAATCTTTTTGTTTCTGTATGTGAGCACTACTTTAGACTGTAGTTTCTTATGAAACTACCTGAAGGAATTCAGTCTCCCACACCTGTTTTTGTCCCCATTCGTTCCACCATGCTAACAGTTTATTTGGGCAGGCAGACTGTAACTGATCTAAGTTGAAAATTATCCAGGTAGATAGGCATGAGGGGAGAGGGGGAAGCATTTTCCAGCCTTGATTAGTTCAGCAAACAACTATATTTAGACCACAGGTGATGACAACACGTTCCCACAGAGAGGTTCTGTTAGGTCAGCAGAGAACCGCCACACATTGGTGCAGGTGTGAGAGCACAGGTCCAATGAAGAAGGGGAGAATTCCTCTGTTTCACATGGTTGATAAGCAAAGCAGAAATTGTAAATAATAACCTTAATGAAAAACCAAGAGAAAAGTGTAGATAAAACCCGCTGTAGTCAACTACCACAATGAAACTTTAGGACTTTGTGAAGCTTTAATACAGATCCCCGAAAATTTCACAGAAAATACCTTACAATAGCAAATCAATTACAAGTTTATTTTGAAATGCTGGGCAATGTGTATCTGAGAACATACTACTGTTGATGATACCAAGTGATGTATTGCTGAAAGCAAGAAGCGTTTCGATACTTCAACCATTTACAGATTTGGCAAAATTAAGACTATTCCTCGAGCTCCCTCTAGTGGAAAAACTCTATCATGACTGCGTAATACAAGCAGGTTGAATTCTGTGCAAGAGCTACTTGTGCGTTGTGATTATAACAAAAATTGTAAATCAGGAACGAGTTTACTGTCACAAACACCTTTGTTCTTTTGAAATCTATTATATTTTAGCGATAAATAAATGAAGACAGATGGTATCTGCTTCCTAGCTACAATAAATATAACTTTGAGAAACATTTTTCAAAATGTTATCGTAAGAATAGCAGATTTATTTTCCCCTTCAGAGTAAGATACTCAGTCTAATGATGCTGACATCTATGCTGATGCTTTTTGGTTTTATTGTTTTCAATAAGCCTAGTGTTTAAAAAAAAACCACAAATAATCCCACGTGCAGATGTAAGGCCTTCCACTGTAAAATACATGGAGGCCCTGAATCAACTTGAGAAAATCTAATATTTAAATTGCACATGTGCTTCATTTTTATCATTCGGTATCTAGAAGACTCTAGGGATAAAGAGATGATGACTCACAACTTTGTAACGAAGATATTTCTAGAAATATGGTCTTCTGAAGGAGCAATATAGTTCAATTTTTTGATGAAAAGCTTAGTTGTCCCTCAAATATATGACCCATTTAAATTAGGGTAAGTTCAAGGCATCTATCTTAAGAGAGATTTGTCTCATGGACTATACAGATTGTGGTGGCCAGTGTTTATTTCAGACGTTGCATTTTGGTTTACGTATTTGCATTTAATAGAATTCCATATAAGTATGTCTATCTCATTCATTTTTTTATGTTGAAAAGTAACAACAAAGCAACTTTGAGCATACTTACTGCATTCATAAGAGGGTTGATCATCCCAAATACCTCTTAATTCTAACAACTGTCAATACATATACTGTAAAAAAAGAAGACAGTGAATACTGTATAAAAATAAAAGGAGAAAAGATAGATGTTCTCTTTTATTGCTGTGTATAACTAGATGTTATACACATATAAATAGATATATTATATAGCTCCAGTAGTGTCTCATTGTTTGGAACACACTGTGTATAGCATGTTTTTCTTTAATGGTTATAAAATATAAAATGAGTAGAAATTTTGATCCATATGTTTGCTTAACTCCAGGTGTCACATTCAGCTTTTATTTTATCTTAATGAAATTACATTTGTAGTGGAGTATTAGCATTTTATGATGTAGGTTGTCTTCCTGTTAGGTTTTTTTTTTTTCTGTTGTCTTTTCATATAATAGAAATGCATTTTATAGCTGACATATATTATATCTAATTTCAAACAGCTTGAAATAATGCTGGAGCCCAAGGTCTGGAGAGAAGCTGCTACTCAGGTGTTCTTTGCCTTAGGGCTTGGATTTGGTGGAGTCATTGCCTTTTCAAGCTACAACAAGAGAGACAACAACTGCCATTTTGATGCTGTACTGGTGTCCTTCATCAATTTTTTCACTTCTGTGCTGGCAACTTTGGTGGTGTTTGCAGTTCTGGGCTTCAAAGCTAATATCATAAATGAAAAATGTGTTATCCAGTATGAATATCCTTTTTTAAAAAATTATTTTTACGATATATTTCATTTATGAATTAACCCAGATCACAGAGTTTGATTTCTCCATTTTATTATGTTTTACAGAAATTCAGAGAAGATTTTAAAACTTTTGAAAATAGGCAATCTGAGCCAGGATATGATCCCACATCATATCAATTTCTCAAGCATTACAGCAGAAGATTACAATTTAGTTTATGACATTATTCAGAAAGTTAAAGAAGAAGAGTTTGGTTCTCTCGGTCTGAAGTCTTGTCAAATTGAAGATGAACTTAACAAGGTAAGAGTAATAAGTAAGTCTTAAATAGAGAGATTGTGCACGGAGGGATATTTGTAAGCCTGAGAGAAACTGTGATGTATACTTACACAGAGTATCAGTATGGTGTACCTATGAGCAGTGCACCTATAGAGATCCATATGGAAACATGATGCTGTGCAGGATTGTATTCCAGCTCACCTGAGGGCTTTTGGGTCTCAATGTCTTAATGTAGTCTTCACTGATTTATAATATATTTTTATCATTATATTGCTTTTCTCAGGAGGTGATAAGTTTTTAAAGTTCCATTTTTTAGAAGAGTTGAGCTTGGGGATTTTTCCAAAGACTGAACAGAGGTGTACCTATTCAACATCTCAAATTATGATATATTCTAATGTTGATGAAATTATTAAATACAAATACTACTTTGCTAGCAAGTTAAAAAGTTATTATTTACTTATTAGATAATTTTTTAAATGAATATCATCCTGTTCTGAAATGTTTACAGTAAGTGAGATCTGTAAAAGAAAAGATATTTTTCTAGCTTTTTCAGAGTGACTTCCAGTTTTAAACACTGATTTCTCTATAGTTGTACCAGCATCTGAAACTCAAATGTCAAATTGGTGACACAGACATTAAAAGTTTCTATACCATTCCTGTCATTTAAATTTGAAACAAATAGATAAAGCAATTAAGTTCTTTATATACTTACTGGAGAAAAGAGTGTACTGTGTAGCAGTCCTGTATAAAATCTCTCATGCAAAATTATCAATGAAAGAGAGAAACAAATCCTGATTGGACAGAAGAGGAAAATTTTTCACAGTGACAACAATCAGCCGTTAGAATAATCTTCCCAGGAAAGTGGTGGATTCCCTGACACTTGACACTCTTAAGATTCAGCTGGACAGGGTGCTGGGCCATCCAGATAATCGTTTTCTCAAGGAAGGTTGGACCAGATGATCCTTGAGGTCCATTCCAATCTGGTATTCTATGAAATAAATATTTTGTTAGTATCAATCAACTTACAGATTCTCAGCGAAATGCAGTGTTTCAGTAAATAGTGTTAATTTTAAGTTTGCAGGTTTGGAGGAATCACATATTGGATAGCAGCTTCCCACTCCACCTTCGAGATTTAATCAGTGACATTGGATGAACATGAAGTCATACTGTCACACTACGAAAAACATACTTTCCATGAATAATAATGTGGATTTTTTTCTCACCGACAGGCGGTTCAAGGAACTGGTTTAGCTTTTATTGCCTTTACAGAAGCAATGACCCACTTTCCCGCTTCTCCCTTCTGGTCAGTCATGTTCTTCCTCATGTTGGTAAATTTGGGACTTGGAAGTATGTTTGGAACCATTGAAGGCATCATCACACCCATTGTTGATACTTTCAAAGTCAGGAAAGAAATTCTTACTGGTGAGTTGCACAAATTTTCTTACTGGAGCAGTAAACTGAATTTTTTTGGTTTTGGTTTTTTTGGAGAGTATAAAGTCTTGGTTTTTGACATTAAAGTTTTCAGTGTTGACATTATACAAAACAGTAAATCACTGTATTGCAGACTGTACCTCCATGCACATTAATATCTGCAAGTAAAACCTTTACCAGAATGCTAGAGTTTCTGTTAGAAGTTTCTATATGGTCAGTTCTTCTGAGCTCTTCCAGAATACTTTCCATTCCTGCCTGTGTCACACACTAGAGAAACAAAGGAGAAAGGAAAGAATGAAAATACATTGCAAATTACTACAAATTATTCTTTACTAGGCCAAACAAAATCTTCACTTATGATGAAGTGTTTTATTATGTTAAAAAAACAATGCAGTTACTCTGTAGAGAAATGTATTTCTCCCTGTTGAAAGTTGAATGGGTTTTAAACAAGGTATGTGGAGGTTTTATATTTAAATGCTCCAATTTATTTGAGGTAAAGCTTGTTCATGTAGCTCTGATGATCTTGCAGCAATTTCTCTTTTTGAGATAGAACATCAACAAAATGTGATTAGGTTTCTGAAAATCTTCAGGACAGCTGCAAGGGACTTGATATGTTATTCGCAAATTGAGATTTCCTATCAATACCTGTGACAGGAGGGATAGAAAATAAAAAAATATAATAAGCTGCTTTAACATTATCTAATTATATGAAGGAGATAATAAAATGAGAGTTAACCCCTGGTGCAACTTTCCTGCTCTTTCCTGAATTCTTTCCTTACCTTACTTAGGTAATAAGTAATATTTAACAGAAAACATGTATTTTTTTTTGCTTTGCTAGATCTACGAATAAAATTCTTCATAAAGATAAATCAACTGATTTTTCAGAAGTCCTAACCTGTTGAGCACTTGTTTGAGTTTTTGAAATTCTTACTGAATAACCAGTGTGACGTTTATAAATTATCTTTTCTTCCTAAACATCCATGCAAATACTACAATATACAGTCATTACTCTGGAGGAATGGAGTATTTTACAGTAATTCCTTGTTACTGTATTTGAAAAAAAAAACCTATTAAGATAAAGGAATATTCAAACCGTATCTTTCTTTTGTAATTTTTTTTTTGAGTGCTATGCATGCATGTTTTTTGCCAAACTCAGTTGTACTCAGAGGATTACAACTTGATTTGGTATTTTTATAAGTAGCTTAAAAAAGCCTCAAATGCCTAGGTGATACTTTGTGCAGTATCAGTGGCATTTAACAAAGATTATGCCTGCACTAGAATTTGTGTTGAAACACCACAAATTTTTGCAACTTTTTGCACTGTGGTTCCAGTTCAGTCCTTCTTGAGTTCAGGGAAACCAACTCATATGCTTAAAGGTGTTTTCAATTTAGGTATTTCCAAATCAAAGCCTGCATGTATATGTGCCGAGTTACGATGATTATACCTACCAGAGCCTTAGTTTACAACTAAAGATGCACGTTTTTGGATTGTGATAGTAAGACACAATGAGAGAACATACAAATACAAGGATTTCTAAATTCATGTACACAAGGTTCTGGTGGTCTAATTATTTTCTCAGGGTCAGTAATAAAAGTGTGAAAAATAAGACTCAGGTTGAGGTAGTTTTATCTGTGTTCTTTTGGTTTTGTTGTCTTGTGTTAGTTCACATCAATTTGTAAAAATCTCTTTAATTCCATAAATTTCTATTCTTTGAAAGTCATTATAACAATAGTTCCCACAAGGCTGAAAAAAAGCAATTGATCTTCTACCACAGTATTAAAAATGTGTCATTGTCTTCCTTTCAATACTATAATCAATACTAATTGATTATCTGGGATTTATGCAATGGATATATTCTGTAAGGATATTTTTATATTTTGGCTAAGGTTCATTTTACCTAATTTTAGATGGCTTAGGTGTGTCTTTAGGCTACATTTCTAGTGGGGAAAAAAAAAAGACACTTCAAGTGTGAGAATCAGTCTTACCAGTGCTCAACCTACAATTGATTTCAGTTTATTGAAATTTGACTTTATGACTACATAAGCTTTCAGTCCTGTTCTCAGCGAATTTAGTAGGAAAAAATTACATT
>VWZK01006058.1:0-29928 GCA_013396935.1 Baryphthengus martii
AAAAATTTAAAAAAAAAAAAAAGAAAGAAGTCAGGCATTTAGGTTTGTGCAGAAATAAAATGCAATTCCAGATAAGCAACCCTCAAACCATTTTGGAGAGTGTTCACAGAACCGAGAAGTGCCTGAGTTCAAAACACCGATTCTCTCCATGCTACAGTATGCTATCTAGCTCAAAAAGCAATTGCACTGAGGTAGTCATGAGCTGCTGGTGAATATTAAGAATGATCTTTTTACCTTTTTCCACAATTCAAGATCTCAGACCTTATTCATTTGCTTTACCTTCAGAAAGTGGGCTGTTAAAGGAAAATAACTAATTATTTTTGTTACTGATTTAGTGAGTTAGGTCTTGCTTCCAAGAATAATCATGCACTTCTGAAGTTAGTAGAAAATGGAAGAAAAAGCTCACATGCAATTTAAGTATTTTGTAGTGATTATTTTAAATCAAATACACCTACAAATGTCTTCAGTTTAATTTGCTCTACATACTGATTTTTTTCAAGCCTATCTGCACAGCTTCTTTGATCTTTTACTTTCTTGTTCAAAAAAGACCACACGGGAAATGCACGTAGATAATACAAAAGATTACAACTCCTTAAAAGCTTCACACCACAAAATTTTTAAAGCACAGATATCATCATTTTGGGGAGAAGAATGACACTAGAGAAAGCACATCTCCAAGCTCAAAATTTGGCAGCAAAAGCTCCTGTGTCATCTCCAGCATCAGTATATAAACACCTTTCTGGCGTGCCTAGCTTTGATGTTAATATCCATATACTTTCCCACATTACTGACACCACATTTAGAGAAGTTTAATCTGACATTCAAGTTTTAACTAAATTAGATTACCTTACTGTTCAGTCTGGTTGGGTATTGTGAAAAGCAAACATGCTAGGCTATTTATAGCATATTTTTTGAAAGTTATTTACTTAAGGAACACAGCATTAATTACAGGTCACTGTTGAATGACAGCACATTATAGCACATTCCATTTATTTAGTTATTATTCAATCTCTTTTTATCATCAGTAGGTTAGAATCGGACTTCAGACTTGTAGTTAATTATTCTTACATTATCATGCTGTACTCCTTTTGATGAAAATGTATTATAGCAAGTATCAGCAGTGACCACTATAAAGGCAAGATTATTTTCTGACTTCCATCAGTTAAAGTTGGTTTACTTATTTTGAACATTGTTCGCCTTTATGGCCAAATTTTAGTCTCAATTTTTCTACATCTACCTGAAGCTGATTTCCAGGTTTTCAGTAAGAGAGTAAACAGTTTTGCAGAAACTGTTAATAAGGCAAAGTCATTTGGCCATGTAAAATGTTTTCTTGAGATTTTACATTAAAAAGATCTTATGGACGCATTCTGGAACAAAGCTTGACATATACATTCCTCTGACAGTTCTCTGAAATTGGGATCAGTTTGGGCCAAATTTGGGCATTGATAAACTCAGAAGCTACTGAAAAGCTAATTAACATATCAGAGCATTTTAAACAATGACTTAAAAAAAAAAAAATGACATTTAAATAAATAATCCTAAAAACAAAAAGAAATAAGCCTAAGTAAAAAGTTCTCTGAATAAAATTCTATCAGAATCTCCAAAACCATGGGATTCCTTTTAAAGGTCTTTTGAATAATTACTATGAGAAAAATATTTTTAAAATACAATTTTACATGAAAACCTCAAGTCTTAGAAAAACTAGCACCTCTGCATTACAACATACCTCTGTGTAAACTTAGAAAAGTAGTTGTCAAAGTCACTGAATCATTTAAAGCAGACACATGTCTTTCTGACACTCCAAAAAAAAAAAAAAAACAAACAAAAAACAAGTCAAACATCCTTGTCAAGTCACCTTCATTCTTTTGCTACTCCTCAAGACATCCTATTTGAAGAAAACATTTGGTGTCTGCGTACAGTGTGGCAATGAAGTCACGATATTGTGTTTAACATGAGTCTGATGCTATGGCAATGAATATATTATTACAAATTTAGCAATATTGACTTTGCCTAATAAAACACAGGAAAAAAAGAACAACTCTAAAGTAAGTACTCCTGAAAGAAAATTTAAAGAAAAAAGGCACTGGAACAACATAGGATGTAGGTGTTGACACTGTGCTAGAAGACTCAATTTCCACTCCAATGCTTAAGGCTCTAAGAAATATCTGCTAGTTTCAAGCCAGTTATTTGGCTGATTCAACCAGCAGTGTGGGAGTCTTCACGCTTACAGCATCAAAGGGACAGAACAATCTCTCTATGCACAATAGCACCCTTTAGAACAGGAGCACAGTGGTGCATTGTACCACTAGTTGTGTTTTTCATTTTAACAAACTCAGTTTCATTTAGCAATGAAAAGTCAAAGCTCTTTTTGAGATCATGTTATTCCCAAAATGTTGATAAGATACAGCCTCGATACATATGGCAATATGGCCTTGATACACATCCCAGCAGCCCAACTGCAGAGTAAAGTCCTATTGCTATAAGAAGAGGCAAAGATGCAGCTGAATAGGAGGCCACCTACAAGACACCGATTTTACAGGATTTACTGGGGAAAAAGTGTTAAAAATTATAGATTACAAAAACATCAAACAGAAATCGGTTCACAGGATGCTAATCTAGACAACAGAAAAACACCACAAAATAACAGATAGCTTTTAAACTAGTTTTGTGAAGAGAAATCTAAGTCTCCTTAGAACACCAAAAAAATACCTACTCTCAAACTGAACCTGCTTTATTTGCTTTTGTTCTCCCTAAACTGGAGGGTTTAGCTATGATACATCAGAAGGGCAAGTACTCCTAAAATCTAACTGAGAGGGAGAACAAAAGCCTTTGCAATCATCCCTCCATGGTTTGAGTTACTGTTGACAAAAAGCATCACTCGGACATGTGAAAAGCTGTTTTCCTCACACTTAGAAATATACACCAGACTTCTTTTAGTTATAATACAACAGGTTTTCTTAGATTACATTTTCATTACATACAATGGTGTATCTATTTTTTTTTTTAAATCCTTCAATAATCCTGTCAATATGTCCCAAACACCCACAAATAAATCTTACGTTAACACAAAGATTTAAAGTAATGTTCTTTATATTAGTTATTCATATTGATTCTCCTTGTATGATCTGCAGCTAACATTAAAAAAATTAAGGCATCAGAGTATCTTAAATGAAACGCACTACCACTTTTTCGTTAGTAATCATGTCTCTGCTGTTAAGATCTCCCAGCTGGATGCTTCTGGTGTGACATTTGAATGCTACGATCAACACGTGGTTGTACTTTCAAAACAGTATGTCTTTTGTTGGTTACAAGAGTTCATTTACCTCCCTGAAAGCAGGGATCATTGCAGTGACTTGGCATAATCTTGGAAGAACAATAAAAAAAATACTGGTTTTATCTTATTTCAAATATTAAGGCACAGAGAATCATATATTGTACTATTTTGCATCTGAAAGTGATTTATGTCTCCGTAGTGTCAAAATGTATTACAAGTCTTATGCTATAATAAAAGGAGGACGCTGTTTCTTCATTCTTTTGCAAATAAAACCTAGATGCATTTTATGCTTAGAAAAACTAGCAGTCTGAGATGCATGAAATTCCAGATATTTTCACTCATTTTCTATGCGGCTGCATATACTGGTGAGATGCTAAAACTTAAGGATTTTGAATTTTCCATTAAAAAAAATAAATATATATGTTGAGGCAAAAAAAACCAAAAGGATGAAAAAAGACCACAGAAGAAAGTTCATGAAGCAGAAAATAAGCATGAGTAAAGTGAGAGAACTACAGAAGAATCTGTCCAAATAACCTCAAGGGAAATGAAGAGTTTGACAGACTGGGTAAATCAGTCACCTGGAACGCAGCTAAAGGATAACTGCAAGAAAGTTAAATACAATTCAGGCCTGACAGTGGAGACGCAAGAGACTCCCTGGGTCATTTTCAATGCTTATTTTCAGCATTTGACAAGACCCCAGATAGAGAAGAGAAAAAGAAATACAAATTCAGTACAAGTCTTCAAAAAGGCAACATTAAATAAGAACTGAACTGTTAAGTGAACACAGAATAGACAGAAGATAAAGACATCGGAAGGCACATATACTACAGAGTTGAAGAGAAAAAAAATGACTGTAAACAAAGTCATAAAAACAGAGGAAACCACCCAGGGAAGAGAAAGGACGGAACTCTGCAAGATACCAAAAAATGTGATAGGAAGGGAGTTATTTTAAATGCCGTACGTTGCAAGTCACATTAAAAATAATTAAGCCCAACATCTAAGTAAGTATTTCATCAGTTTGGTCACGCTCTGTAACAGAAGGTTGCCATGACAACAAATGCAACAAGAACTTCATTCTGAAAATCCAAGTCATTTTATGTTTAACTGTTAGATATAACCATCTTAAAGATTTACTACTCTTGAAAGCATTTTTATAAAGGCAGTGTATGTTCTACCTAGGTTTGCTAGAATTACATAGGAAATAATTATTAGGTTATGTTACTACCCACTATATCTCAAGAAGCTGTTATACTTGCTGCTATATTATTTTAATTTGTTTCATGATAAAATCAGATGCCAGGCTGTGTAAGAAATCTGACATTCAATAGCATAATGAAGGGAGAGATGAAAACCAGAAATATTAACCATTCTGTTAAGACTTCACCAATTCATAAGCAACAACACTTTCGAAACAGCCACTGCAAGCTGAATTCCGGAGCCACAAAAAACATTCCTTGACTGCCATCTAGCCTCCGGGAATGAGCCTACAAAGAGGAAACTGAACCGGGAGCTGGAGGAAAAAGTATTTTGACCATCTTTCTGCAGAGTTCAAGCAAAACGTAAGAACGCTTTCTAATTTATTTATTTTTTAAATAGGCAAACATTTTTAAGAAGGGTGCTTCCGTTTTAGTATCAAGCACAACGCAAATCCATCAGCAGTAAGCGTAAACAGTATCATAGAAGTACCAGAGGCTAAGGAAGAGCAGTTTGTCCTTTCTACTCCTCGCTTCCAGTCTGTTTTCAACCAGTGTAGGAAGCTCAGCATTACTTTTACAGTTTACCTACAAATTATGGAGCATTTTACACTATAAAGCAGTATGTAATTGCGACAGCTACTCTTAACTGGCAAAAATAATTGTGAATGATATGCGCTCCACTGACTTGAACGTGCATTAACAGTGTGAGGTTCAGCTTAAAGGAAAACAGAGGCTTCAAATAACTCCGAGCTATGAAAGGAACCAAACTGTAATCTCACGGAATCTGAGAAACACCATGGGCAGGGCTGCTACTAGCAGATCAATTAAGTTTCCTAAATGTACTAAGTTTTAATTATACCCTAGCTTGATTTTCAGGGCAACCTCAATACTGCTTCTTACACAGCATTAATGTGTTCTGTTCTTATACAGTCCTAGCTTAGTGTATTTTTTTCTAATTAAAAACAAAACAATTCTCAAATACCTTCTAACTGGTTTTGAGTAATTTTATTTTGAACAATCTCTACATGAACTGTAACAACACTGGAAGCATCCTGTCACTTGCACTGCTGCAAAAGTAAATTCTCACTACATTATCCTGACACATTTCAACAGCGTGAACCAAGAACACAGAACCAATTGAAATGCTCTTTACTTAGAACCACCTCTACGGGGAAATTTCCAGTTGGTATAAATATGGCCTGAATGCAATTTTAAGTGTTCTTGAAAAACACTTCAAGTGCATCCCATATTTAGAACTGTGGGGACAGTAAGACTGAAATTGAGTGCACACATTTCATCCAGAGGGACCAAAGCTGTGTGTGCTACAAAATCCATCAACCTCAACTTGTATAGTCACTGCTCCTCCTCTAAATTTCTGATGCTTCACAACAGAAAATAATTGAGAAAACAGATTCAACATCATTGTTCCTCTAACTTACTAGGACACGGTTTCAGATAAAAAGAAAAAATAAAGGAAACTGTGTGCCAATCCAGGTGGCTTTAATCACGTTATCTGTAACATGTTTAGAAACTCATACGGGTTAGATATATGTCTATTTTACTTTTTTTAAAATTTTTTAAAAATTATTTGCACTGATGTCTTTGAAAAATACTCGACTATAAGACTACTGTTCTTTTCGGGCCCATATTTACTTGCTCACTATGATTTGAAGATTTCCTAGGAGTAAGGAAAAAAATTTGTGAGACTTAAAATCAGCAATACAGTTAGATGAAGTACACTAGAGTAATTCTGAAGTCCTCTTACTGAAAAGTGGCATTACTTAATAGAATAAAAGAACAAAATTCAGAAGGAATAGCTAAAAACTCACATTAAAATGTAATGCTGGATATGCAGTTACCAATTCATACAGAAAATGTCACTTACAAGCTTATGAAATCAAAGAAGTGCTAATTTTCACCAGTATTTATTCTCATCTTTCACACAACACATCACCTGCTGCTCACTCTTCTTCTCTCCACCACACAAATTCAAAGCTTTCATTAATGGCTACCACAAAAGAAACAGAAGTACATGTGAAGTTGCCTGACTTGATTTTACCAGCCAAAACAGCACAAGATTTACTGTGTCAGTTCTGAATCAAGCAGCTCTCAAAGGCATATATGCTTTCCCATCCCAAATGAAAAAAGGTAATTTGTCATAAAAGCTTGTTCACAAAATGTCATGCCTCTCAAGCCAACATCACAAGAGGTTTGTGGTCTGTAATAACAGTCATAAAACCTCTTAATAATATTTGACAGCAGAGACAGGTACATCACACAAGACACAGACCGAAATATCATCTCATTAAGTAATTCAGTTTCTCACTACCTCCCATTGTTGTAATAAGTAAGTTCTGAAGTTGAAGACCAGAGCAGTGGTGGGAGGGCAGATGGGGGTTATTTTGACTCTGAAGGCAGTACTTCCAAAACGAGTCTCTACTTTCATGATATTTCCTTTCCCTGCCACAAGCAGAAAACAGTCTGCCAGCAAAGTGCTGAAAAAATGGTCGAGGAACCCTGCTAACAGAACATACTGAAACAAGGTTGTACTATCAGCTCTCCATTAAATCAAGTAATAATACAGATCAAGTGTTACACAGCAGTTGCAGTTTCCAACTCAAAGCGTAACTGTGGACACGTTAATCAAGGATGCTCTCCCACTAATTTAAGAAATCTACAAATATTAGGCTGTTCATAATGGAGACTAAATGCAAAAAAAAATGATACTGACTTTTGAGGCTTTGAAATCAAAGACAAGAGTTCAATGGTTCTCCAAATATAAATTTTAAGGCATTAAGTGAAAGGTTTTTTAGAAACTGAAGCTATGAAAAACAAATGCCAGAGACTGCTATACTTACAACATTGGACAAAACGAAAGCAATTACATGGACCTAAAGAAAACTACAAAGTCAGAACACTACAATTCAAGTAAGTCCGTGTCAGATTTTGTCAGGATTCTGGAATATGACATGAAGACATCAGGATAAAAGAGTGTGGACTTTGGACATGACTTTATGAGCTCAGAACAGATTACCAGCAGCACCAGATTCAGAAAAGTGGTACACAAATGTATGCCAGTGAAAACAGACCTTTCAGGCTGACATCCGTATATATTCCAATCCCAGGATCCTCGTATTTCTGAGCAGAAAGTTTGAACCATTTTATTAAGTTTAGAAAACAGTAAGACAAAGCTCTTTCACAAGGACATGCATGTGAAAGAAACGGCAGCTTAGCAAGATAATGTGTATCCAGGAAGTCCTTTAATAATCACAAGTAAAATTCAGATATGGTGTTTGCCATTTTCTAGAATGCATCAATAAAAGCTGAAATTTCACAGACTTCCTGGGTTACTCTGAAGTCTCTTGCCAAGAAAAATATTGGCCTACAAACTCAAAACTCATGCTTTCAGGTAAAGGAGTGTGAAGGACCAATGAATTAATCTGTCCTGCAGGACAGGATCTCTTTGGTGATGAATGCAACAAACGAAAACTCTGAGCGGAAGCAAAAAATACAGGAGTCTGTGCTGTCATTCTACATTACTGATGTTATGTGCTATTCAGCTCTGTCCACAAAAATGATCTCCAGTATGCTGGCCACAGAGGGAAATGTAGGAGGTACAATACAAATTGCCAATTATTTGACACCCTCTCGGTCGGCTCTTAGTCATGTCTCAGAAGGTTCAGATACTGTTAAAAAAACCAAAAACAAACAAACAGAAAAAATCCCCCCCACCCCAAAAAAAGGTGTTTCCACACCCAATTAGACAGATCTCCCGCTGAGAATTTCAGTTATTGCCCATACAGATCCACAGGTCTGCAGATGATTGCTGAAGGACCTTCATCAGTGGCTTGTTCGCATACTTTCTAGGTAATAGGTAGATAAAATTACCTCCCCTTACACTAGTACTACATTCTTGTTACTCTGACATACTAATGAATTTAATACCTATTCACAAACCTATAGGGAGAGATTGCACAGCTTCTTCCTCTTCGGTCCAGTTATGTCACAACAGTGGCCAGATAAACTTGGCAGCATCAGGAAAGACTCAAGTATCTGGGGTCTTTTTAGGCATTAGGCTAACAGGCTTTTTAGGCAGCACCTTCAGGTGCCAAAAAAAAAAAAAAAGGGAGAAGATACTTCAAAATGCAAATTACTGTAATAAAGGCATGACAAGATTCCCCATGACTAGAGCCATATACTTCATTAAATATTGTTATACCACAATAATGCCTTCTCATTCAGTCTCACTCCCTCACTAAAGTACTGAGCATCTTGTCATGGAATTAGTTGTCACTGTAACGAATTCTCCAGTAAAGAAATAAATGCTAAAAAATATCCAACCACAAGTAAAATTAAAAGTGTGTATTTACTAATGTGATAATGAATTCAAGTCAAAATGGCATTGACTGAAGTGAAACTATCCTTCGGTTTCAGGCACAAAACAAATTCAGACCCTTCTTAAGGAAATGCCCAAGTACTTAAACTCATTTGAGGAAGCATCATAGGACCACACAATGCAATTAATTCTCTGTATTATCTTAATCTTTTGTTAGCCAAAAGACATATATCCTAAGAAAGGAGGAAATGTGATTAGTCAACACTGTAAAAAAACCCAAATAAAAATACATGGGTTTTTTTTGTTATCCTCTGCTAGGAGAAAGGCCTCTGCTGAACTACAAATGTATCAATAACACAATACATACTGATGATAAGACAAAGTATTACTATTTATTTTTAATTCATCTGCCATTCTAAAAATGGACAAATAACACGGACTCCATAAGACTCACACAAAGTTCCGCAGATCAGCATTTGGAATATCTTTACTCATAGATCTTTGTGCTCTTTTCTATACTAATAGCAAGTGCACTCAGTCAGTGAAAAAACTTTTTTGGTGGATTCTGTCTCTTACTGTAAGAAAAAGAAAGAGCTGAATGCATGCAGGTCTCTCTTGACTAGAATATATTTGTCAATAGAGGACTTTAACACCAACTTGAAGATAGAAAAGTAAATACAAAAACGAAGAGAAAAAAACTTACAAGTCGGAAATCTAGGTGTTACAGCAATGGCTTAAAGATACTATGAAAATCTAAATTTCAGAGTCTGTTTCAGTGGTAAAATTACATGTATATATTTTCATATGAAAATGTAGATTTTAGATCAAAGCAGGTTGGTTTTTTAAATTTTCTTTTACATTTACCTTCAGCATCTTAAAATCTTAAGACACTTTACTTGCAATATGAAATGCAGAAAAAACAACCAAATTTAAACTAGCTCATTAGATGAAAACTGCTTTTCATGTTGCTTCTTCTAACTAGCTTGCACCTGAACAGCTCATTTCAAGGCTGCTCTTTATAGCAAACGATACATAATTCATTTCACTACGTCTTGTTAAGTGGATGAAAATGAAGCACAAGACCTAAATACTCTGCACTGAATGTCTTAAATCAACCATTGCTCCTTACGAGAAACTTCCAAGAATGTAACTCGTTTCCGATATACTACTTAAATTATGTCCAAGTCTGTAAACATTGCTTTTGACTCAGAAAGATTTTGTGCTGAAAATCCTTCCAATAGCTGTTACATATTGCTGATAGCACGGTATGGAGACTCAATATTTGTGTGTTTAGGATTAGCATTGTACTTTTTCCAAAATAATTTCAGCATTTCTATCATAGTATTACGTAATTTCATCCAAAAAAAACAACCAAACAACAACAACAACAAAAATAAAAAAAATCAAACAACCAACCCAACACACTGGACAAGAGATATCTCAAGCTGCAACCTCTAAGGGATTCACACTTTCTAAAAATCTCTCAATTACTACTTTAAAAACAATCCTTATATATCTGAATAGCTGTTTTATTTCATTTTTTAATTATTATTTTAAGCTTACATGCACTTTTATTTTACTTACAGCTGTAACACAACAGTCCAAAATTCAAAAATTCTCCCAGAACAAGAGGTATGGCTTTGGCATTCTCAATGAGCATGAACAACTAAAGAAAGGAAGATAGGCACAAAACAATACATAGAACACTTCACTCTACAAAAGTAAACACATTAGAAATACACACATTACAAGCCTGAATTCACATAATAAATTACTCATTTGAGAAATCAAACTGGCAACTTGAAGCTTAGTTTATAAAGCCATTTTGAGAAGCAAATTATTAAAAAGGCAATTAACACTAAATTACTTGTAAATAACAAAACTGCTCTAAGAAATTAGTGATGGAACTAAAGAACGCTATTTTAGAAAGTTTAATTTCTCTTTCTCTAAGAAAGAGTACCTGTGAGTACCTGTGTCTCTTGAACCAGAAAGTGTTCTGCTCAGTCTCAAAAATGAATTCAGAATTGCCCTTTCCAAAGTTTCAATCACAAAGGAAAAAATATAACAAAACAAAAAGAAATCTTATGGTATTTCAAAAATTACCTAGGAAGAAGAGAAAAATTTAACGATTTCACACTCTGGCTAAAATTCTGGCCACACGTCAATAAATGAAAAAACAGATTCATTCCAAGGAGATCCAGATTTCATCCCAAGAGCAATTAAATTCTCTGCAAAGCAGCTAAAACCCATCTGTCTCCAAGACAGACTGCAATTATTATTCTATAATCCTATATCCTTATCATTACATCGATGCTCACTCTGTATACACCCAAAATACTGGCTTTATTTATTTCAGTGAAAATGAACAGCACAAACACTCAGGTTATCAGAGTCTACAGTAAAAAAGGTCAGAGGACTCTCCTTCCTCTTTTTCTAATATAGGGTCTTGATGACACTTGATAACACAGAGAACAATCATAAAAGTTCCCCATCTAACTGCATTTGCACAAATGAAATTGCTTTACAAGACAAGTAAAAAAAAAAAAAAAAAAGAAAAAATACCATACCACACAAACTTCAAACTTGTTGTCTAGAGTATGTTAAAGAAAGAAGCTAAAGCTAGTGGAATATTTTCAGTTTGAATTTTAATTCTTGCAGACTACTATGCACCAGAATATCATGATGTCTTCATCAAAAGCATGTACCTCACAACAATGCACAATACCAACTGATTTATCTATCCTACTCTTAATGTAAGTAAGAACTTCAAATTTTAAAAAAATATGCAAATTTTCAGGCTGAACACACATTTAACTTCATGTTTCTTTTGTCTAATTAATACAATGGACAGGAGAAAATAAAACATCCTAAACCTTGCTAGAGCAAGAAAATGCTTCATTACTGGTTAAGCAAAGGAGTGATGAGATTCCAGTCAGGATTCATCTGTTATGCTTATATGCATGTGTAACAGTATTGCCAGACAAAAATTAATGAAAGCAAAAGTGCAGCAAGGTTGATAGACTGGACTATCGTGCAAGTTCTCATTCTGAGAAAGACAAAAAAACACCTCCTTGTTTCCTGCACTCTGAAGTAAAACCACTTCAGTCCTAAGCAGCCATTTCAAAGATCATTGTGGAAATCAGACAATCAGTCCTTCACATGTGCAACTACCAGACTTCTGAGTGAATACTAACCCTCTCAGCTGCTAACTGGATAGGCACAGGTAAGCAAAATACTAATTCAGACTTCCCAGAAATCATGAATGAAGCAGAATTCGTGTATAGAAACCGAGAACTCTTAAACACCTCAGTTTCAGCTTGCCTCTGTACATTGTAAAATCTTTTTGTTCAATGAAGACAGCTACGCTACAAACATGAGCACAATTCAAACCTAGAGACACAGCAAATGTGCTGATCAGCATTACGGTTTGTTGTTTGTGTTTTGGGCGCTTTTTTTTACCTTTCTTACTATAATTTAACTCAATGGTTTTTTTGCAAGACTTTCATTTTTAAATAATTGTAATCAATGCTTCACTTACAACTACTCACTCAGTAGCAGTGAAATGAATAGATGTTTTAATTATAACCCTTCAGTTGGTCCCTGACCTAAAGCTAGCTAGCAACAGAACTGATGAAAGCCTGTACTAAAAAAAAAAAAACAAAGAAAAAAACAAACCACAAACCCAATCCCCCAAGAAAACAAAACTCCAATCAAACAAAAAAACCCTCACTACCAAAACACAGAAGTTGTACCTCACTGTCAAGCAGCTTTCTGCCACGAAACAGTAAAGCAGTCAGGTGTTAAAGCAGGCAGCTGAAGCACAGGACACAAGCAAACAGTACAGCTAAATGTTAAGTGAGAATACAGATAGAAAAATATTATCAGACATTATCATAACTGTTCTGCTGAGCAGCAATCTTCTCACACAGAATTGAGCAGAAATAGCATCAGAGATTTGGTGCTCAACAAAGACCACCTGCCGAAAGGAGTATAAGCAATACCAGTTAAATGAATGCTAAAAAAATTAAAAGGAGTTGAATTCTTAGAGTGTTAACCAAACAATTTGTTGCCTTGAGAATTGGAAATGAAACAAAAGTAGGGATAGTAGAATAAGTTATTTTCTGTTAGACAATTAGAGAATAAAACCATTTTCATCCTGACAAGGTCTCAAAAGAACCCAACCAACCAACAAATCCACGAATGTCCTACTTAGCAGTACGGCCCCATGGTATCATCTTATGTGAAGTTATTTAGAACTGTGTAATGTTTAAATATTGGATTGCACATTTCCTCCATAGCTGTTGGCTCAGTGAAGAACAGAAAGACTGCCCTAAAAGAGACGAAATTTATTTTATCCCCCGCCACGCTACATCCTCAAAACCAAGCTCTACTGAAACTAGCAAAAGATATCTGCTTTTCTTCATCCATGAAAGGAACAAAAGGGTTGAGCAGCCAGCAAGCTCTTTACGTTGTCTTCCTAGTCTGGTCGCAATTCCAGAAGCCTAGTTAAAAATCACCTCTGCCGTTTTGAAGACGACCAAAGCACTTCTAATCTAAGATTACCCAACCAGAGCTGCAACACCACCTAGAGAACAAGTTTAGGAAAAGCATTTAGTATTTGCTGATGCTACAGATGATAGTTTGAAAGGCTAACAACACAACAGCAGGACAGAATTTTTAAAAAGGAGGATCTTGCACTAAACACTACCAATTACTCACCATGTAATTACCTGAATTGTTATTCAGCTACAATGCTTCTACTTGCTCCAGCCTGATGCCGCAGAAAGTCCATAACCACCCTTCGCTTTGCAGATTTCCCTGGAATTATTAATTCCAAGGGCAGGCAGGCTGGTATTAGCTCAAGCACTCGAAGTTCCTAAATCAATTGACTCTTACCAATTGCATCTGACACACAGGTATTAACTGCTCTTACCCTCACTACACTAGAGGATAGAAAGCACATCATTTGATCACGTATCTCCCAACAATGAAAACATTTGATATGTTGACTAATCACAGTAATTATTCTCAACACCTTCGGTTCTATTTTTTTTAATGTTTTTTTTACTCATTGTCTGCAGAGAAAAGGAAAAATATGGAACAAAAGCTTATATTAACCTACACAAAAGCACAATTCTTCAGAAATACTGAAAACGTATCAGAAATTCTTCTGCATCTTCAGTGTTTAATCTTTAGGATAAAGAAATCAAATATATCATGCTTTCTACCAAAACCAACAACCACAGGGGAAAAACAAAACCACCAGTAAATGCCAATTCAACAAACATTTCAGAGCTACAACCTTCCCTCAAAACCAAAACTGACTAAAAATACATTTCTGCTTTGTAAAAAAAAATTTAAAAAAAAATCACCACAAAAAACCCTCCACAAACCCACAACAAAACCCAAAAATGTACTATTGATGTTTCTCTCATTTAAGATAAAAATTCACAGTGCAGTAAGAACTGTAGTTCTGGAACATCACAAACAAAAACCCCATGACTTTCTAGATTCAACAGTAGATCTTACTTCTTCCCTCCTTATTTCCTCGCTTCCTCAAAACATAGTTAAAGTTCTTTCTTCCATTTTTAAGCCCGCTCTAAAAGCTATTTATTTTCAATAAAGGAAGAAATAAACCAAAATCATGAACAAAAATATCAAAATCTTCTAATGCACCTCTGCTCCACAAAGCTCACAACAGCTTGTGTCAATCAGAACACCGATTATCAATTCATACACATACTAATACGTGTATCAAATCACATGTACCAAATAAAAACCTCGATACGTAGTCCAAAAGCATGGGAAAGCAGTATCTTTCATTTGTTTGATAAATCACACTGTATGCATCAAAAATAATTATATTAAAAATTTATGAAGGACAAAGTTCTAAAATTTCCCTTTTTTGCCAGGCATGTGCATGTATGAGTATGGGGAAAAAGGTGTTTGGTTTTGCAGTGGCCTACATTACACATTTTTGTTCCCTATAAAGGTCAATAAAGCTACAAAGCTCATACTGGAAAAGTCTCAGACTGCTTTTTGCAAGCTGGCCACAATTCCCACAAAAAGTTAATAACCATTTCTAATCTCCTTTAAGCGCTACATCCCAGCATCACAGTTTAAGGCAGAAAGCAAATAGTACCACAAGCAGCTAAAAATATATCAGGAATTTGTACATAGCTCACATGAAAATATAATTACATAGCTATGCCCAGTTTTCAGGAGAAATTTCTGCTGGTCTGCTCTTGGGCTACAGCAGACAACCCTGCCAAAATTACAAATTAAAGTCTGAGTAGGTGCCACAAACTCCCTCCAAGTTCAGAACAGATATCTACATTATTAAATGGTTGAAACACATGAAGTATGACACGCTGATCATACCAAATTATTTCTATTAGAAGTTCTGATTGTTAATATCATGTTAATAAAAATCTGAGTTGCTTAATTCAAAAGCAACTGTTCAGATACGGAACATGAACAGCGAAAAGTCATGAAGGAAGACAGTATTTTCCTCATACCCACCAAAATTCCAGGATTGGCTCCCTGACCTCAGATGGGGACGTCACAGCACTGCAATAACTCTCCATATATTCTTGGGACTAAATGATGCTTCTTGCAGATCAGTTGTAAGTTTGGCAATAAGGAAAAGCTTGTTATGCATCTTCGGTACTGCATTTGAGACAGAGTCCTGCTACCGTGAGCTACAGTCAGGTATCTACCTTAAAGGTTCTATGCTTGAAGAAACTGAGAAATCAAAATAACCTTCAGTTCCCAAAGGTTGCCATACATATATATAGTATATGTATAGAAACAAAATGATGGAAGGAGCCAGACAGGCGATAGCTGTTTTCTTGCCTTTCCATTCCTAGGTTTAGAAATGGGTAGGAGATATTTAACCAATCACTAGCAGAAATTAGTTCCTTTATTCTTTGTGAGCACTACTATGAGATCGCACTACGAAGGACTTTGTTCAGTCCTAACTTGAGAATAAGGAAAGAATGTAAACAGCCTAATCAAGGTCACTTGTCCAGAAACAGGACTTCCAAAAAAAAAATAGTTTTAAAAAGTTATTACAGAGGAAAGAGAAAACAATTATCCAATTTAAAAATACATTAATACTGCTTTTAAAATATACGTAATAAGCAATAAATTCAAAACACAACTCAAACTATGCAACTCAAATTACGCAAGTTACGCATATAAATACATACTATGCTGTTCATTTCTGAAGATTCGTAACTTCCACATGGATGGACGCTTCCAATAGGTTCCAGCCCTTCCTCATCCCACATATACGTGCCATCAGAGCTGTCAGATGGAGAAAGCTCGAAAGAGGAGCCTGCTCTGTAATTCATCTCTGGAGAAATCACATTCTCGGTAGTATGCTTTGTGCTTTCGCTGTTGTCATCCACTGCTTAAAGAAAATAAGAGCAGTTACAATTCCAAAAACAATCCAATAATCCAAAAATAAACATTAAGGTTATTGGTGCGTTAACTGTTCTGAAGCTGTGTTGTAACAGAAATATCTGGAAGGATTCTATAGTCTTGTTCACTCATCCTAAAGGGGAAAAAAGCTTAAGCTAGTTTTGCAGTTACACCTTAACATCCTTCCAATCTACACCTCTGCTAGCCTTTCACACTGCACTAATTCACTCATCATGAAACCTATTTTGTAGAATTCTGCATCTTTCTAACATATTAGAAGGTGGGCCCTGAAGTATATCCTTTGCATCCAATCTCTCAAATGCAATTCCTCTCAAAACACGTGTGCACTATGAGAAGCCCACCAGAGACTTGGAAATTTGGCTTTTAAAAACATCTCCTGTCTCTCCCACTAATTTTTAAAGTATTAATATAGCATGTGTTAGGAAAAAAAAAGAAGTGACATTCCTACTTCTAATTTAACTGATTTAATTAGACACTCTATACTTATCCCCACTACTTAGAAGTGGTTACAGCTGTTCTCTGCCTACAGAAGCAGAGAAAGAGAAATTTCCTTAAAAGATCCCCAGTCCAGAGAAATGAACAGCAAAGCAAGGATACGAAGAAACCCAACGCCATACTGCAAGTGTTGTTAAAGGAGGTATTCGTATCTCGAAGAAAAAGAGGTCTTTGAAGCCATGCCTAAGAAAGATAACTACCATGCAGAAAAAGCACTGTAAGAAAACAGATGGGCCAGCATGGAGCCAAGATCCATTCTGAAACAATTCTCAAGCAATGGGCAATTATATAAAACAACTTAATTACAGAGTCTTGATTTAGTATCTAAAATTTCAAACAGAACATAAAGTGTTTACCAGAAACATTTATATCAAGCCAGTCATCAGCATTGCAGCAAGATCCTCCACTTTCCTCGGGAGAAGTGAAGGGCTCAATGGACGTTATACTCTCATGCTCTAATTCTTGAAGACAGCTCTCCTTTCGCCCTATTTGTATAGTTCTGTTTGGGTCTTCTGCATCTATGAAGTCATCACTGAAATCTTCACTCAAATCATTTTTTTCAGAGGATGACAAAGAAGATATAGATATTTCATCTCCATCATCACTCATACACATGACTTTTGACCCATGTTTTCCCACGGTTTCATGCAGGGCCTCATCAGATTCTGTTCCTTGAGCACTGCTCTCTATAACACTGGTTTTCTCAATTGCTCTATTAACACTTGCTGATATTTCAG
The DNA here is from genome assembly GCA_013396935.1 of Baryphthengus martii. NCBI lineage: Eukaryota > Metazoa > Chordata > Aves > Coraciiformes > Momotidae > Baryphthengus > Baryphthengus martii. The sequence goes on from VWZK01006058.1 coordinate 17,485, forward strand.
AGTTCTCCATGATGCATACGTCAGGACTTGTAGGTTTGCTGCCATCCACAACAATATTTCCAGCAAATCGCTGCCTGCTAGGCTTCAGCAGGGAAGGCCGACTTAATCTGTATCCAAAAGAAGGTGCTGATCCAGATCCACTTGACAGTGGGGTCTTCTTTGAACAAGGAGCTGACATCCCAGAGTAGGGCCTGTTAAATCCATACTTCATCGGTTCATTTCCATTGGGTACATCCAACTGACGTGCGTTTCTTGACAACAAAGTCGACCTCTGAGACGTCCTGGAAGCTAGGTTTTGACTATGATAAGGCCTTGTAAGATCCACAGCTTTATTAAAGGAATGTGACCTGGTTAAAGATGCAGTGGGAAGGAAAGAATTCTGAATGGAATGTGAAAAACTTTGTGATCTTACCATTTTTTCACAGGAAAAAGTCTTGCTACTATCTGTAGATTGTGCCAGGCTTTCTCCTGAACTTGTCCTTGTGGCACTGGAATTAGCTCTAGGTCTCTGCAAACCTACCACCGGCCTATTTCCATAAAATCCATTTAAATGTGATTTTGGAGCATTGAGTCCAGAATACGAGGTCCTTCCTGACAGGGTACCTTTGGTGAATTTTGCTGAACTAGAGAGTCCAGGCAAAGACTTTGGATTTAATTCCTCAGAAGACGACACAAACATATTGGTTTGATTTGCTGCTTTTGATGCAACTGAAGAAGTACTGTTCAAACCCACCCTGAGCACATCATTACCCAATGCTCCTTGAGATTGAGAATACTTCTCAGAATCAATTAATTTTTCATTAGAGTTATGCTTAGAGTTGGTCTCTCTCCCATTCTGATCATTAAGCTGATATTTATTCGATTTTTTCCAGTTGAAAGAAAAGGAAGACATGCGAACAGCGCCATTGTGCTTGCCAAAGTTTCTGCCACTGCTATTCCCTGCTAAATTAACAGCCGTCCCATTTGGCACAGATTGCAAAACACTTCCTAAAGTTTTTGTTCCATATTTCGGTAGCCTGGAAACCAAGGATGTCCTGATTTGAGTTTTTTCTTCCATGAGCTATTGGGTACATTGGTCCGTAACGTGTGCATGAACCTAAGCAAAAGAAAAATTAGAGCTGAATCAGGCACACATTACACAACGTAATTTTACATACATTTGCATCTCTAAGTTTATTACACTCTTGTGCCTAACTATACTGTGGTGCTACAAGTAACCCACACAAATTTCTGTGAACTCCAGAGAAATAACTGACGCCAGCACTGCTTTGGCAGTAATTCATGTCATACCTTCCTCTGCCAACTTTTGTTCTCTAGATAAAACTGCCCTGTTTCTTTTTGTTTGTTTAATTTTTATTCCTATTGTGATCTATAAAATAAGCTTAAAAACACATTGTGGGTTTTCTTCCATTTACCTGTTCTGAGCCGCAAACTGAATTTTTCAACTGGGTTACAATTAATAAATTACATACTGAAGGCTCTACGCTTTAGAAATCCCACAAATAGAACATAACACAAACCTGGTTAGCAATGTAAAACTGCAAAAATCTGTAATGTATAATATGAGTAAAAGCTGATTTTTTGAAAATTTTTTTTTTGTTTCCCTAATGTCTGTTATGAAATACAAAATCATACTCATCGTCCACCTTCACCACAACATTTTCTTTCCAGATCTTATTGACATCCCCCATTCAAGAAGACGACTCCTAGCCCTTTTTTCCTCTTTGTAGAGAAACTTTAGTCTATTTTAGTGATCTTCTTATATACAAGACTTGAGGTTCAGGACAACAGTTGCATAAGGTCAATGTTAGTAAGTGAATTCAAAAGTTCTACCTGTGTGCAGTGATACACGAACACATAACCACTGCTACAGAAGCAGGAGAGAAAAAGATAGTCACAGAATTCGTACATTCCTTTTTATCTTAAAATTCGCTCCCATCCACCTGAACTGGAATACAGGTACTCCACTATAATTTTTACCAAAGATTTGTTGTATCTCAGCCTCCAGTCGTGCCACTGTGCTCTATTTCATATCACGTGCACTTTATAAATACGTATCTGCTTTACAGACAGACCTTTGCCTCAGAAATTTTTGCCTTGAGAATTCTGATCTCCTTGCTTTGATATAATGCTTTTTGTGTCTTGCACGCTCATCTCCATATCCGTCCTACTATTTGGGCAATTATGTCTGTATCACCCTTTGGTACAGCACTTAATCTGTTGCTTTGCCTGCCTACACAATACAAACAACTTGTCTAAATGCTATCATTAAAGACTTGCAGTTGAGACAATAAGGCCTTGAGAAGTCTCCCAAGTTTCAACGCTGCATCTTAAGTCAAGCTTTACTCGCGTTAAATTCTGTATTTGCAAGACCAAGTTTCTATTTTCTTTCCAGACAGTTGTAAAGCGATATCTTGCTTTTGCTAGCCTGGTTTTCACCAGTTCTACCTGCTGGTGTTAGAGTGGTGTAAAGACACAGAATTTCAGTCATTTGTATATTATTCCCTGAAACTATTACCCTTGTTTCTCTTTTCACAGACCTACACACAGCTAGCAGGACTGCAAAAAAATAAAACACGAAAATTTTTCAACCACAGCAATCATGATAAGAATCAAAACAGAGCAAGTAACATTATACTTATTCAAGGTACAGAAAATACCTTGTGTAACCACAGCAAACATTACCTAAAGTGAGTCAATCCCCAAGTTACAAGACCTCACTAAGAAACACTTAAGATAATAATCAGGGTGGCACTAAATTCATGCAAAATGAAGTACCTGTAGGATTTTGTAAATGAATAGGATGCCCCAGAGCTCTACTTCTGGAAGTAGATAACAGATTAAAAATATACACAGAGAAATATACTCAGAGACATTGCTTTTTAGTGGCTCATAACTCACTGAAAATAACAGAACCCACATCCTACAACTAGTAGAGTACATTTCCACTTAGAAAGCATGAATCCAGAGTATCCAGAGTTTTCAAATACTAAGTGAATTCTTGCACACTGGAGACAATCCTCACCTAGGCACACAAAGCAGCACACAAGTATTTTCTCCCCAGCAATAGCAAAACATTTAACTTGTTATGTGTAATAGGGGCCTGTATGTGGATTTAAGTGTCTAATGTTAGACCTCTCTCAAAAACACTCTCAACAACTATTAAGAAAAGCATTCACAGCATCTCCTTCGTGTATCTGTACCCACAAAAAAGAAATTTGCCTACAGTGTACCTGTATACCTTGCCAGCGAAAAAAAATCATTAGGCTTTAATATCAAATGTCAACATAAAGGTATTTATTACTTTTACATACCTGACAAAGTACATTTTAAAAAAATAACTCCATGCATAAAAAATGGCTTTTAACATCATTCACAGCAAGCATCATACCGCAGATCTATCAAAAGATAGCTCAACTCTTAACAAAAAGGTTTAAGTCTTGTAAAGAAAATATTCAAATTAAAAAAGTTAAATTAGAAAGCTGCTAATTTAACTTTCATGCTTTATGGATAATTCCCTTTTCACATCGCTCTACCGTCTCTTAGGTGACTGTAAAATTTAAATGAGGCCATTTAATTAGATTACTTTAATCCTCCACCAAGTGCAGTAAATTGAACTTGAAAAGAAGACCTTTCAGTTCTCTGGGAAGGGTGTTTGCTCATTTATCCTTCATTAGGGAAAGACAAAACATTATCTTCAAGAAAATTGTATGGATTGCTTAAAACACTTCAGATAATTAAATTAAAAGACAAGCAGTACTTGTTTGTCTTATTAACCACACAACTGTAACTACTGTGCATCCTTTTCAATTCTAGGTTGCATTTGTTTCACTGAAATGCGATGACATCAAAAAAACCCCAAATGTTAACATCATCATCACTGGCAGATGTTACTTTGTCCAGAAAATGGGAAATGTTCTTATTAAGTTTTCCTAATCATCCTCAATCTTGACATATATTTACTACTAGAAATTACACTACTCTAACAACGAGATTCCCTTATCAAGAAGCACAGTACCTGCAAGCTTTAGTATGATTTCTGCTTTCCACAACACTCAGGTTAAGTAAAATTTAAGTATTACAAAGAAATTTAAAATATTTTTAGACTTCAGCAGCCTGTGGATTTTTTAAAACAGACATTTGGGCAAACAAGTCTTACACGCTCTGCCTTGGGAAATACATTATCTAGTGCACACAGGCCTAATCGGGAATTAAGCTAATTATAAAGAGCCTAGTCTTACATAATGATCCAGGGAAAAGGAATTAAAACTTACAGACCCTCTCTGAAGTAACTGAAAAGCTACTATGTCTTTACCTTCAAGGATATTCAAGATCCTAGTGATAATTCATTCCTTCTCTTTTGTGCTTTCTGTACAGGATTATTTACACCTCGACAAGATCCTCCAATGTTTGTTTCAAGTAGTAAGCACAACATTCCCTTCTAGTTGATTCACAGCCTGTTTCAACAACACCAGGAAGGTAGTTCCCTATGTATTAGCTTCTCAACGAGGTTTAGCTTTGCATCTGAGGCTCTGCGCTACATTTTGCAGCATGATTGTCGCAGCAGAAGACAGCTTAAGGTTCACATTTCAATGTTTGGGCATCTTAAACAATTGAAATCCCTATGATCCATGCCACCAGAGAGCTAACGGATGACGATGAGTGGGACAGAATTCCCCTCCTATTACCACAGCAGTGTGCAATAAAAAGCTGCCGTTTGAAACATAACTGACAGACTGGTGACAGACCACAGCGATTCTGCACAACTACTGCTATACAATGTATTTTCAGATGTATGTTTCCTTCTTCTTCCCCTTTATCTATTCTTCCTCTCTCACACTTAGGTATGCTGATGTTCTATCCACTTGTGAAGTTTCATCTTCCAAACACTAAGCAAAGCAGTTATCCAAGCTATTGTTGGGCTCAATTTTATTTACTGTTGGTCAGAATGCACTAGGTCAAGGAATATAAGTAGAGCACGATAATGAATAGAGATAATGGGAGAAGAGAACAAGAAACGTATCATGAAGAGTTGGAGCTTCTGTATTTCTAACATTAAACAGTATCTTTAGTCAATACAACAAAAAGATGTGGCATTCCTTGAAATCTTTAAAAGCGTTATTGTTACGCATCAGAATATGGTTTCTTCATGATTTGTAAGGCTAGAGAACACACAAGCACTTACTGGAGAAGAAGAAATAAGAAAACGCATCTCTTTTGTACAAGAAAGCCACCAGAATACCTCCAGAATCAAAAACTCCATTCACACCCCTTAGGGCCACATTCTAAATTCACTCTGCCAGTAATGCTATTTACAAGGAGTATCAGACACCTCAAGGAAATAAAAAAAATCCCTAAGTGCTATTTGTCCAGAAAGGCATGCTTTATAATAGCTTGCTCACTTGTGCTTTGTATCCTAGTAAACAGAGATTATATATTCTAAACCTGATTTTTTACATCAAATTTCACCAGAAGGTTGAGAAAATCCCAGAATTTATCATAAAAACCTTAAGATTTTATTGAAAAAAAATTCATGCAAATTTTTACTGCAAGTAAGATCTTTGCTAAGGTTTCTCAAATAGGCAAATTTGCCCTGATTTTTGGCATTCTTACATGATTCATAAGGCCAAAGGCAGTCAAGATCCAGATGCTTAGTCAGCTGCAGCAAGGGAACAGCTTCAGGACAAAGAAAAGAGTATGGAAGAAGATACTTGGGAGAATGGTTCTATTACTCCCAATAAAAGAGAGTATCAGGGCCCGCAAAAAGGAAGAAATGCATGTAAAACAGTGCACTTGCACATTCTTCTTCAATGTTAATAGAGGTTATTATAGTTCATTCATAAATGGGACACAAAATTAAATGACACTTTTCTGCCTTGGTGTTGACAGCCAAACTGCCCTCAGGGACAGAGGTCGACTAGCTTTATTGGAATCAAGCACAAGAGAGTCAGAATTCCTCTCTGAAGCTGCCAATCAGCTGATGCATCCTCTTGGAGGAAGTCATCAATCCTCTTCTTCAAAAGTTCTACTCTTCTTCCCACAGCAGACAAAACATAGGTCTATTCTGATTGTCAAAATTCTGGAAAATAACTTTAGTAAGAACTAAAGGTGGCTCAGACGCTGATGGACATTGGGTTTTGCTTCAGTTTTCTGTTGTGGACTCTTCCAATCACTCATCGAAACTTAGCACAGTGATACATTCCCCATTTCACTGGAAATCCAGAACACAAGGTGGAGCTGGCAAAAATACTCCATTAAGTGTGCTGACCCCAAGAACAGCTTTCAAAGCATTCTACGAGATGGATGGGGCACACTAATAAATCAGAAGCAGAAACAATTGACATAATTATGACTGATATACCTAGCACCCATGCAGAAACACTTCTGCTAGAAGGAATTAAATTATGTGGATTACTTCATTTGTTATGTTACAGAAAGAACAGTTATCTGCAAACAGAACCGATCAAAACAGATTCAATCTCAGTAAGCAAGTCATGTAGACCAAGCTTCTTCAGTAGGGTAGTTTAACAGCTCTTAAACTGCAAAAGATGTATTAGTCTCAAAATTTTTGTTGGTGAAGAGATACAAAGAGCCTTTATCTGTTTCAATTCCTTGATGACATTATTCAGTTTGAATTGTTACCAAATTTGTGAGGGTAATAAACAGAAAGGAGAAAACCAAACTAAGAAGAGACGTACACTCTCCATCTGCCTCACAGATCTAACGCTCTGTGACCGTAAGACAAAATTGTACCGCTACAGAGAACTACACCACCGTATTACTCAAGCATTATTCTTCCCCACCCCCAAAAGTGCTGTGACTAAGGCACATATATGTATGTAGGTTAGTCTCTTAGGCCATTTTAATGCTTGCATTTGGCAAGATTTCTATGCTGGGAGATAAGCCATAATTGTGTATAGGTATGTATGCATGCACATACGTATTCAAAAGACTGTGAGCTTTCCCCTTTGATGTAGATAGCTGTCTTTCAGAAAAGTTTTAAAGCTGACAGCACTGTATATATCATAAAGGCAAATTAAATGATATGCTATAGTTAAGATTGACTGAATAATCCCAAACATCGATCATAGTCTAGAATCTAAGCTTTCTAGAAGTGAAATGGATTTCAACTTCTTATGTCAAAATTGTTGCGATTACATCAGCATCAAGACTAGTAGTAACAGGCCACTGCTTTTGCTGATGGTATTACTCATTCCTCCAGAAATAGCATCTCATGTTGGTAATTTCACTCTTTCTGAATTTACTCTTACAAAACAGATAATCTGTCTCTGAGTTCAAATATAAAAGCAATTTAATACTGCTGACAAGTAGGAATTACCTGCTGTTGTCTGGCAAATAGTTCACTTGAAAACTTCCTTTTTTTCTTAGAACTATTCACTGCCACCAAATAATCCAAACATCACTCCCATCTCTAAGTCTACTAGGAAAGACTTCACCACTGATTCAGTAATAAGCTAAAGAGGCAGCTTCCAGTTACCATTTTCTGCTACTTATTTAGTAACGCATGCTACCTGGAGCAGAATTTCCTTGCTGATAATCGCAGGCAGGCTGCAAGCCAAGCGAAACTTTGACTGCAACTGATTAAAAATGGAATTATCCCTTTATAGACTTCCACCCTGTTCATCCTACTCCTCTAGTTTGTTTATTCAACCGATGAATCTTCTCCATCTGGGAATGCTGATCTGTCTTGAGCTAAAGCCCTCTAACAGCAGTGCAAACGGGTATTGCTCAATGTATTTTTGTATGGATGATATAATGACTGACGACAGAAACAATACTACCTGGCTGAACGGTTTATCTGTGGATGTATCTTAAGGTTAAGAATTCCCATTAATTTAAATTTATAATGAGGCTGTGCTTACCATTAATACATAAGATTTTTTTCATTCCCTGCAGCCACACATGCTCATTCTTTCTACTGCTTCCTGAGTAAGAATTCCAGTTATATATCAAGCTGAACGACAAGCAGACATGATCGAAGGAGACTGCATTCAATTCATAGATCCACTGGTACTGAGATATCTTCAGTAAGCCTGAAGAGGTTCACAGGTGGTAACTGAGCAAGACTAGACAAGATGAAGTAGAAGGAAGACAACAGAAAATAGTTGTGGGAATTTCTCCTTTACATGTTGCCAATGCTATTTCAACATAGTTTAGTTTTTTTCAGAAGATCATGACCTTCAGACAAGAACATGTCAAGCCACTGCTATAGATCTTTTTAAAAAAACGTATTGTTGTCAGCCACTGCTGTATTAAAAAAAAAATAAATAACAAACAACTCGAAAAAGGACTAACAAAATCTTTAAGGCTTCTCTCATGAAAGACCACAAGTCAACCCTGAATAATCTTGAAATATTATATAAATAATCATATTTTTCTGGGTTTGTATCATGGCAATTCAATGTCCAGATTCAATTCTCCAACTCAGTCACACAATTCCAGCAATCAATCTTATTTCAAAAGTGATGAATAAAAAGTCACATTGTCTCCTGTGGTAGCCTTAAAAAAAAAAAAAAAATGCACTGGGAAGAGGCTGAACAGAACAAACACAGAATGCGTGTTCCTCAATCTTCAATTATTTTCAGTTCATAGTATTTCTTGAATTTGATATGGTTTAAGAACTCTGCACAATCTCTCCTGCACCACCTTGTCCAACCTGCCCTTGAGCCCCTACACATTTTCGATCCATGAACATCTTAAACAAGCAGTTCCAGAGCCCTAGTAATAATTCTTTTAAAGTTTATTTCATTGCCTTGTAGATTCTTGAGGAAAACTCCTTGTAAACTCGCTATATTGCAAGAACTGGACACTGATTTCTGCTCTCCTTGCCACCAAACATACCAGTTGTATCACCAGATTGCTTCCTGCCTATGCACTCTCAAGGAAATACTGAATTACCTGTATTCTTAAAAGCAAAGTTTGACTTCTCTTCAAGATCCACACTTAACCAAAAATACTGTAGCCACATAGTGGCGTATTACCGCTTGCAGCTGAAAATTGCTTATTTTTGAACCACAACAAAGTATCGCTTTCTTACTAATGAATTTCATTTCATTAGTGCTGGTCACCAGCAGCTTGTCTATGATTTGATTGCTATAAATCAGTTCCCAATCTCAAAACCAAACTCTAAAAATATTCTAGTACCAAACAACTCTGGAAGTTTGCTATGGCATAACAAACATCAGCATGTTTTTAACCACAGTCTGGCAGCATTCTGTAAGTATTTTAAAGCGTGTTTTATATTTTCTTACTGATTTTCTGATATACACACACAGCTATATTGCAATGTACCAACCTAGGTCAGTTTTATATAATGTAGAAAATGTAGATACTTGTTACATCCTCATGCATTTGCAATTGCAAAAAAAATATTATTCTCAAAGCAACCGACATGTGCAGTTCCTAGTGACAGTTCATCCACAGGATCAGTTTCTCCCACATTAGCTTACAGTTACACAGAGACAGTCATCTATGTGGATATTTTACTTGATTTTAAAGGAATTTGATATATTATTTGTTTTGTTTAACCAAGATCTCGAATGTAGTCACGGTAAAGGGATATTTTTGTAAACTACCATTTCAGAGAGCTTTCCTGACTGAAAGATTTACAGAGAGGGAACTGAATTTATTTATTTATTATTATTATTTACTGATGGACAAGGCTATGAAGGATTAAAGATTCCACTCCTTTCCTACTGTCCTACAGGCAGCAGTAGCTTTAGCCTTGCCACGTATCCACCTATGCAAGTTTGCCTTACTGAGACGAAGGTTAAAGTCATAGCTTCCCCTAAATCATCACAAATACTATCAACACATCTACGTAATAATTTCACCATATTAAATGAGAAAAAATGCATTTAAGTAAAGCTTATCTTTACATACAATTCACAAAAAGAACATGAGATGAAGTATCAGATTCACTCTGTGGTGAGTGGTAAGTTCTCTATCTACCTAAAAGAGACTCTTGAATCTTCAGCTCAAAGTACACATGGCATTAAGTCAAAGGAACCCAGGATATTCAGATCTCCTTGATGCTTCACTTCACTTGTGCTCTGTATGTCACAAGCCATCAGGGCTAATGAGGCTAAAAGCATAGGAGTTCTTTTGCTTCAGGGAATAAATTTAGAAATTGTTCGCAATTTAAGGGTTATTCCAGATCTATAACTTGTTCAATCCCCACATAAAAGTAAAATCTTATTAGCCATTTTCCTCTGGCTAAGAAGCCAAGACTCCTTACAGTGAGAACCTTGCCAACATGAGCCATACTTCCACTTCAATCAAAGCTATTAAAATGCCCTCTGCAGAAGACTACCGTGACTCATCATAGACTCAGCGCTCATGAAAATCTCAACAATCTGTAGTGAAAAAGATGTTTTACTGAGAACTTGTGACACCAGTTCCCCATGCGACCAGAGATAAGCACCCCCACCCTAAGAGGACTTTATTGCTTCACTTACTATAGGATATTATCAGTATAACTGCTCCAGCTGAATCCTCCCCTTAGAATAGAGAATACCTAGTGGGCAGAGGTCAGATCTCTGCAGATCAAGCTACTTTTGATTCTCAGAATGTCTTCCAAAACGCAGCTATTGATAGAAGTTTTTGAGCAAACCAGAGAATGCGTCCCAGAGGTACAAAGAAATGTCAAGACCTACACTGACTAGCTAAACTTCAACTTTTTGAATACTTATTTTAGCGCTGTTGAAATTTTCTTGTAATGTACGTGTGTTCAGGTATCTAGAGACCTACAGAAGCTTTTTTTATTGCTCCAATTGAAACAAACCACAGGATTTTAAACCTAATTATCAAAAGCACCCTTAGCATTTTGATCTTCTTAGTATCCCTGTTGGCAGAGAATTTGTCTGCCTGAAAGCTTCTAATTATGAAGATGGTGCCGCTGTTTGCACTTCCAAACAGTGGCTAAAAGAGAACACCACTACCCCTGCTGCAACTTCCTACCTTTTATTCCTTCATCTCTTCCATTTTCAAAGATCCACACTTTCTAATAATTTTAGGCAAGCAATGTTCATCTGAAAACTCATGGCATTGATGTCTTTTTATCTAGAAAGCAGGTGCCAACACCTCTTTGTAACTGGTTTAGTCCAAATAACCAATCCCTCTTAAAGGATGATGAGGTCCAAAAGTAATAGGTTTTACTCCAGTGAGCTTTTGTACTAACAGTTCCATTAAATAGGATTACTCATTAGCATAACAATACATTAAATGAGATCATTGTGTTAATTGAGATCACTACTATTTTTTTTTTTCCTGTATTTATATATTATTACTTCAGTTCAAAAACAAGGTGTTACAGTGGTCAAAAATATCAAATACAGAAATCCTCTAAACCTGAAACATTTCTACTGTTTAAGTAGCTTTGCAATTAGATGACAAAATTTAGCAATTTTTGGACCCAAACATTGAGATTCTATAATGAGAAGTACTAACTGTGAGCAAAGATTAAACTTCAACTTTAAATCCATTTCTTCTACTGCAAGTTGTATGTTTATATAGCTCCTTGGTTAACATTTTGGTAGCTGACTATTACTAATGTTCCATTTCTTAGGCATTCACATCTTCAGCTTGGAGGCATTAAATTCAAAACAGGCCCACAAAATTTAGTTATGTGATCATTACATACATGAGAAAATATCTGCCAAATTTCATTCAGTGTCATAAAAAAAAATGTAAACATTTACTGTCTTACCCATATGATAGAGATTTGCATTTTTGACTCTCCAGAAGAGATATACTTAAAGTTTCAGAGAATAAAGTAATTCTCAATTATATACGATGTACCAGATGGAGAACCAGATCTACCATCATTACCTTAATTTGTCATCTGGCCTGGACGCTAACCCTCTGCTGCAGCACAAAGTTTCCATTCAGTTTTGCTTTCTTTAAGTGAAGATAAACAGCTCACCTTCCTCCAGCTCAAAGTTAAAGGCTGAAGTTGCCTATGTTTCATTGCTTGTCAAAGTACATTTGTCAGAACACGATGTTAACAGCAGGCTCTGGATGACGAGAGCAGAGTCTTAGTGTCATTAGGATGAAATCATAACGCATATAACATTCAGTTATTACAAGCAAAATCTGAACAGATTATAACTAAAGTAGTTATTCCACCATTTATATATTTTCTTTTAACTGTTGTCTTCGAACAGCCACACACTGCTTCTTCCTCTATTTGGAGCTACAAAGAGATCTTTGTGACCAGGGCCTTCAGCAGCTGTGCCCTAACACACCTGCAGGTCCGTCTCGACAAACAGCGAGCACCAAGGCGCACGAAGCCCCGCAACGCAGCAGCGGCGGGAGGCTCCCTGCGCCACGCCTGCCAGGCCAGCTCGTCCCTAGCCCTTGGGCGCAGCTGACGAAGCCGAGCGCAAGCCCCGGGCACCGGCGGCCAAGCCGGCACCACCGCAA
>VWZK01006058.1:31425-56023 GCA_013396935.1 Baryphthengus martii
CGAAACAAAGAGGTGAGCTCAAACTCATTCTGCTGAAATAGAAAAAATGAATACTTAAATATCAGTCCAGAATGTCTGTTTTTAGAACTCTGTAAAACGCTACTCTGGCTAGCACTGCCAGTGTTCAGAGATGCTCACACTGCACTACACTCTCTATTCATGCTGCGAAAAACAGTGAAGTTACACAGGCCTCAATACTCTCTTATGTTTAGAGTTTCTGATGTAAATGAACAAGCGAGCAGAGAGCTTTCCTCTCTGTCCCTCTCTCTCAAGGCAGGTGTACTAAATGTAAGTTAAACTCGTGTAGGTGAAGATTGCGTGCTTGATGTTATTTATCCTTTCTTTACTCTGCTAGTGCTGTGGTAGAAGTAGCCTTTGACCAGTTCAGTAAAATCCGCCATTAAAATCTGCCTCGAGCCATCTTGACACCTTGCTGCTGTTGTTGCCCTTTCTTCTAAGGGCTGACCGTGTATGACACTTCAAAACACTGTATTAGTGTAAAGACTGAATTAGGTCTGACTTATTTAAATAGAATAGTTAAAGTAATTAAGCAGTCTAGATAAAACTGCTTTGTAAAATACTATAAATTTGTTTCTGCATGTCTTCAGTGGCCATATTCCTACAATACACCTTTACAGACATGGAAAAGCATTTCCAGAACATGATTAAACTCATACTTCATATTTCTAAAGTCCAAATGCGTTGTCTTTCACTTCTGGTTAAACACATGGTTTTTTATATTTAACCGTTAAAAGAAATTAGCGTATATTTAAGTCTGACACAGTTTCTTCTTTATTTTTTGTTCCAGCTTAATTTGCATTCACATAGGCTGAATGCCCAAAGGAACAAAAATGCCTCATTTTTCCATTAAGTTAGAGGATTCTGAAACATAAACAAAATCTCTTATTTCAGCTTGATTTACAGGTATGGAAATTATTTCCTTTTGTATAATTGAAAATAATTCTACATCAGGCCAGATAAACATTTTTATTACATTTTATAACTGAAAGGCTGACTGTTAATCTCAGAACCCAAAAAATAGCCTTCTACTACTGACACTGTTACGGAAATGTCTCTAATGTGTTTGGGATTTTACTTTGTCTAATCCATGAATTCATCATTCAGTTACACAACATAAAAATAACAGATTTATATTTCTAATAATGGCCTCCAAATTTAACAGAATGAGAAAAGCTGACTGAAAGTCAGTGAAATCTCAGTAGGATTCAGTAAAAATACAAAAATATATTTGACATCATATGGCTTATCTTTATGTACATAGTTACAAAGGATCCTGTTTTAAATGAATTCTAATCTGAAACTGATTGATGTGAATAATTTCTATTTTCACTAACTGTTATTTAATAACATTTCAAATAATGTGATCTTAAAATGTTTACCAAAGACAAATGAAAACTGGTTTTTTTTTTGGTATACCTGATGTCCTCCATTTGACAACACCATTAGAGTTTTTAATCCTGAGATTTGCAGAAGTAGTAATCTACTTATAATCAGCACGTAATGCAGTGGATCATGTAGCAATAGAGCTATACATATTAAGAAATAAATGGTAAAATGAGAGAAAGCATATAGGAAAACAACACATACAGTAAGACCATCACATTTATGTGTTTGATTTCATTTGACTGCTCAAAGTACAGCATGAGAAAGATTTCTACATGCTGTTAGCACATAAATAAATGCAATATACAGAATGCAATTGTTCATTTATACCCCAACTGATGAGGTTATGCTTTGAACTGACAAGACAGCTGGCACATATCAGTTTGATTCTGGGGAAACTCAATGTTATCTTCTCTGGTAGGACAGCCAATAATTCTACCAGTCCTAACAATAGATTGATTATATGATGTTCCATCAAAACTCTTTTAAAATAAAATTCCGACATTACCTTCTCGTCTCTTTCATTGTAACATGTTATTTTGCTGTAGAAGGTTTAAAGAGTGTACAAAATTACCTTTATAAGCTACTAATTTTGTTTCTTTAGATACTGTTTTTACCAATGACTGATATTCTATAATATGATGAAAGATTATATAAGAAATGTAAGGCAGACAGAATTATAGATTAATTGAACCTTCCTTTCTTAGGGAAAATTTCCATTGACGAGAGCATTATGTGAAAAACTTTATAGTAACTGCAGGTGTTAAAGGAGATGGTTGTGCATGCTGTAAGGATGCCTTAATAATTAGAATATGTCCTCTGATTAAAGTAATTTCCTTCTTAGCACTGCAGATAGATCATAGTGAAGAGATCTTGTGCTGTAGCCATACTTCACCAAGATTTTGGCCGCAGCAACCTGAAATGATGAGGCTACAAATGCTCCTGAAGAGGTGAAAGAAAAGCTCAGGCTCTCACCTGACAGATGTGGACCACATTCCAACTCCCTGAGCTTAGTTCATCTCTCACATGTCCCTGCTGACTGTGCATGGCTGTGTTAATTCTTTTTTTTCATTTATCTCATCGTAGAGAGGATCCTTTTAAGAGGAATTGCACATTTTCTGAGTTCTACATTTCTCAATTCATAGCTGAAGCAGACTGCAAAACAAAATTAAGTAAAGTAATATTGTTTTGGTGAAAACTACTTCATGATATTCTTTTCTTATATGCAGATATTTAGTTTCAATTAACTTAGATACTTAAAGAAAAATACAAGCATACCACTCGAGTAGCAAAATACACTTTCAAAATATAGTACAGGACTTCAAAGGTAGCTTTATTTCATGTATACATTTGACCCTAATCTTTCATCTCAACATATGAAAGCATAAGAAGATAAAAAAAACAAAACACCAAAATTCCATTTTTCGGTGATTAGATTACATTTTCAACATTAAATGGCAATCAAAATCAGAGAGCTCAAAGATGCATATTAAAAGATGCAATTGCTTTTCCTCTTGTGCGCATGGCAGTAACATGTGCACTGAGAAAAGAGTTCACCTTATCCAAAATCATGTATGTGACCAATCATTAACTAACCAAACATTTCAGAGCTCCACAGGAACATCAAGAACAGTAACACTATATGCTCAAAATCATAATTGCTTGGAAAGATAATGAGATGTCTCAGAAAATGTTGATCTAGGCATTGGGAATCATCTGGCGAATGTAAGTGGGTAATTAGGTGATTCCTAAATAGTGACCCTGGGCTATTGGAGGTGTAATTTATACAGGACACTAGTGCTTCCTCCCCCGAGTGGTGTTGGTTAGTCCATCTCAGCACAGCCTGGAAAATAAGCTATCAGTCTGTCTCCAAGGTCCTTCCTCAACACTGAATCTTTCTGGAAACTGTTTTCAAAGTCAGACATAGTTCAGTCACAATGAGCATTAAGTATTTGGTTTCCTGTCAAGTAAGAAAGCTCGTTTCTCACAAAGACAAAACAGAAATTTTATTCCTATGAGCTGTCTCCTGCTTCTGATTCATGGACATTATCCCAAGAGATTCCTGAATTACTGGCACCAGAGATTCACTCACTGCTCTATCTACTAAGGCACTTAACAAGGTTCTGCTGTACTTTTAAACCAGGAGATGTTGAAATTGTTTTTCTCTGAGTTAATAATTACTAACTGTAGACAGCAGCAAGTTTGAAAGAGACGAAACAAGTTTAGAAATGAATACAATAATAGTGAGTATGCTTTAGATCATTGTCACAAGGCTCAAGGACAAACTCTAAAAAGCATGACTCTGGTATTTTAATGACTAAAAATATGTCTTCAATCTATA
Organism: Baryphthengus martii; assembly: GCA_013396935.1. Lineage (NCBI taxonomy): Eukaryota > Metazoa > Chordata > Aves > Coraciiformes > Momotidae > Baryphthengus > Baryphthengus martii. The sequence continues at coordinate 35,171 of VWZK01006058.1, forward strand.
CTGTAAAACAGAAAATGTTGGCAGACAAAAAGTTGCACACAAAAATAGAAGTGAGTAAAACTGCTGCTCCTTCAGTCTCACTCTAAAGATAGCTTTGAAAAATATTCTGCACTCTAAATCCTTTGAAATCAAGGAACTCCTGGTGCTTTGCAAACGTGAATGTACTCATACAATAAGTTTTAATAGACTTAAGGCTACTTCTGATTCTTTTTAAACAAACTGAGATACAGAAAGCTGGCAGGATCAAACTGGCAAGCTAGTGCCAGAATCCACCGTCCCTCACTGGCAGATTAATACGTTTAGGACCAAACCATGCAATACCCTGTATGAAACACTATCCCATACCAAACTGCTGTGGAGAAACAACATCATATCCAATACACTGAGTGTAAGAAAGCCTGAACTGTAACAACTGTGAGTAAATGAAGAAATATTTGTGGATATTCACCTAAATATTGATAGTTAAAAACAGAGGTTCTGAACAGAGGTTCAGAGAGTCTCAGAGGTGCAGAAAAAGAGGACAACACAAACAAGCTGAAGGATCTCTCTTTACTGAGAATGCACCAAGAAAATAGTAGCATGTGCTGCTGATGCGTCTAAATCATGAGCAGTATTGAAGACTCCAGCTAAGAGAAATGAGCCATTCTTTTCCCTGGAGTTCTGCTTCTCTTATAGTCTCAGTGTCCTAGAAATCTTCTGTTTGTGGAGAGCATAGAAGCAGCTGCAGATAAGAATATTCAGCATTATTTCTCTAGACTCAGGTGACCTAGAGTGGTCTAAAGATGGGAGAAAACGAAGGGGAACAAGAGATTAGAAACAAGAGAAAACAGAAAATACAAAATTACGCAGAAAAAGGTTTTCGAAATCAGAAGAAGAAGGCGACCCTCTTAGTAAAAGAAGACCAGGTTTCATGAAGAGTGAAGTAAAAAAAAATGGGCCTGCCATTTTTCTCTGCAGTGGTGGAAGCTCCTACTTTACACTTGCCCCACGCTGCTTTTAATTCCTGGTGCTAGTACAGGAGCATCCCTTAGCTAGATAGATACAAGAGTTTCACTGGGGAGACACAGTTACCATCTGGAAAATTTTACACCTGAGGCCAATTTTAAGTACTTAGCTAAACGTATAATTTGCATATTCAGTGAAGGAATTAAGATGTATGTATCAGATAGAAACATAATGGTCCTTAGATCTCTTTTCTGAATCAGTATTTATGGGTTGAAATGCTGGGGCCTGGGCAATAGGCCTCGAACCATAGTTGACCTATAGGCGAACCTCACAACCCCACAATACAGCTAATATGCATAATACTAACTGCACATATAATATGCTACTTAGCTATATTTTGCTATGTCTATCTTGATGCCAATTTATAGAAGCTCTGCTTGTAATACTTATTTTGCAGTTACAAAGAAGCCCTGTTGTAATGTTTCTCTTTTCTATATATATATTTAGAAAGCAAGTTGCAAAGGACCNGTATTTTATAGAGGAACCTTTTGATGTTTTGCAGAGGCACAACCTGTTAGAAAATCCCAAGTGAGAATCTTTCCTGTGTTTTCACTTGGAGACCTGTCTTTCAGCAATACATAGGTACATGTGAAACTGTTTATCGCTGCATGAACAGGTGCCTTTCCGTAAGACCTAGAAGTCTGTTGTCATTTTAAGTACAGAAATAAGCATGGTTACCTGGCAATGCTAGTATATTAGTACCCAAGGTTAGTGGCTTTTAAAAAAAGCTTAAACAAGGATCTACAGTCCTGTCACATTTCTTGTTCTATCCTGCTCCTCCAGTCACACATCGTAAATTTAGTATCAGCTTGGGTAATATTTTATTTCAAATATCATTTAAATGAACTCATTCTATACACATTTTTTTGTAGATCCATTATAGATATGGAGCACCTCTTCTATGAGGACAGGCTGAGAGGGCATCAGCCTGGAGAAGAGAAGGTCCTTGGGAGACCTTATTGCGGCCTTCCAGTACCTGAAGGGGGCCTACAGGAAAGCTGAGGAGGGACTTTTTATAAGGGTGTGTGGGGATAGGACAAGGGACAATGATTTTAAACTGGAGCAGGGTAGATTTAGATTAGAGATTAGGAAGAAGTTCTTTACTGTGAGGGTGGTGAGCCATTGGAAAGGGTTGCCCAGAGAAGTTGTGGACATGACATCCCTCAAAGTATTTGAGACTACGCTGGGTGAGGCTCTGAGCAACCTGGTCTAGTGGAAGGTGTCTTTGCCTATGGCAGGGAGGTGGAACTAGATGATCCTTAAGGTCCCTTCCAACTCAAGCCATTCTATGATATGCAAATGTTTACCATCCTCATAAGTTTTTGGCTTAGGCACAATGAACCTACAGAATTATCGCTTAATTTAATGTGGTCCCATAAATAAATTTTAAATATTAGGAGTTTGGTTAAGGGCGTCTTGGAAGACATTATCATTCTTCCTATGTCCTCAACAGATTTTTATTTGAAAAAAAAGTACCTAATCTCTTACAACTGTTAAAAGATCATTAAAATCACTCAGCTGCCTGATTTCATTGCCAAGTTGTTGCCCAAAAAGTACACTGATAGCAGCTCGCGTGCATCAAGACAATAAAAGAGTCCACAGCTGATGGCAAACCAACTCTAACAAAAAAGTTAATTTAGAAAAAAAACAACCCACAGATATATTGATGGATCTTTTCAGATCTTTCTATGATTAATAATTCCATGGAGGATGATTTGGGACACTTACAAATTTAGAAAGCTATGATGATAAAGGTACTGGATGAAGAAACCTGAAAACCCAAAGCCTATACTCATATGTGACTTGGAAGCAGCTTTAAGAATATATTCCACTGTCAAAATATCTCTCTTCTAAGCTAAGAAATCCTCTTCAGAGGAAAAGACAGTTCCAGATCCTTGTATCATTAGTCTGTGGCCTTTTTGCCAAAACTACTAATGTAACATTCCACTTTATGGAATAAATAGCACATGGTCACAAGACAGAAATATTGATAACCACTGAGAATACAAGTTTTCCCTGAAAGTTTGATTGCTGCGGACTAGATTTGACTAAAACTTACTCTGTTGCTCTTTTAATAGCCATCAGACCATCTTGTCTATCAGAAATAATACATCATCTTCACTGAGAAGTGACCCAGCTGGTAACTGCGAATTGAATTTCACTATATTGCCTTTACTACTTCTTTGAGATACAGATCCTATTATCCATTACTTCTGTCTTCATAGAGCATGTAATTTCTTATGAAATTTATTTGCTCAAAAGCTTATAATATGTTTAAAGAACTATATCAGTTGGTCATCAGTCACTGTCAAGAGGAAACGAAGCTAATGATAAAAGTTCATCAATGCACATAACAAACAGGAAAAATAAAAACAGATTAATGAGAACAGTTTTTACATTTGCTCTGCAACACTTGAGTTCTGTAAGGTATTATATACAAGTCAGAATATATTTCCATATCAAAATGTAGTCAACAGCAGGAAACTATATTTTGATTAGCAGAGTACATTCTGTCTTAGTCAGCTTACAAATAAACTGGGGGGGCAGAATGAGAAAGGAATATACTGGAGATCTGTCTACAAGGGTGTTTCTTTTCTTACTGGGCAGGGAGGGAGGGGAATTATTAATATTACAGGTCTGGTGCTTCCTTGTGTGGACTTAACTTTAAAAGTATAAAACAGATCTATATTTTGGTTTAACGTTTATTTTTATCTTTCATTCTCCTGTCTTAATTTTTTATATTTATTCATACATATATAAATATATATCATACATATTTATATGTATACCTTAGAGGAATGAATTAAAACACTCAGTCCCATTGGCTACTCAGAAACTTCACAAATATTGCAGAGCCATTTCAGTTATTGCTTTTAACTGCTTTACAGGCCATCAGCTTATGGAAATATTGAGACAGGGTAAGTAATGTCTTGCTAATGCCAATTTTTTTTTTAAGACTAGAGAATTAAAATAAGGTAGAGAAGGAAAAAGAGGTCTTTTCAGTTTTTGTTTGCTGGTGGAGATGAGATCACAGTCTCAATATTTCTTCTCTCTGGCTTATCTAATCAATGTATATCCCTGGATGAGATCCAGTAATGATGCTGCCTTGAGAAGGGTGTGGGGGGAAGCAGGTGGACTTCTCCAAATCCCAGGGATACCAAAGATGGCAAAGATGACAGAAAAATTCCTTCCAGCCTTTCTCAACAGCCACTTCCCACACTTTTTAATTACTTCAAAAAACAGAAGAGCAGAGTCATCCCCCTATTACCCTGCCTGCTAGTTAGTTCTAATTGCCAGCACATCAATTATGATCCATTAATTTCTGGTTCCATTCCTCCCTTGTTTACCAGACATGATGTCAACCCAGACCTTTGGTTGTATCAGTAGATGTTTTTGTTTTCATTAGTTCAGTAAGCCACCCTCTTCACCATCTCTCTCAACAACCATTGTTATAGGCAAATAGAATATTCTGTGAAAGGTCTCTCACTCAAACATCCAGTTTATAGTTTGGTTCAGCCCAGTAAGACCTCAGCGACTACAAAAGAAAATCTAGTATGCAAGTGTCTTCTCAGAACTGATCATCTTTGCTCTATTTAAGTATTAAAGCTAATGCCATTACCAATTCAAATGATCCTGCCCTCTAAAGCTGTGATAACATTTAAGTAGGAAAAGTGTTATGCTCTGTGCTCACTTTGACAACTGCATCACTCCTGAGTGCTTCTGGTATCAAGAGTATTTCCACAAGGGCAGCATTGGGTTTTTCTACCCAATATACGCAGCATGTCAAGTCATTCTTTTCACATTATGCGCTAATTGGAAAAAAACATGTCATATGACAAGTTAGGTTCAACACTCTGAAGGACAGACCTGCATACAGCAAATCAGCTGATACTTTGTGCCCTCAACTATGGCTTATTCCTATTCTCTTAAATTACATTTTACTGGCAGATCAGTTCATAAAGTAAATGGACAGCTGCAGCAGAGAGCAGACTTTTTAATAGTAGAGTGCTGTAGATATGGCTGACTGCCAAAGAACACATTGTTAAAGCAGCAGCATATAATGAAAAAATTAAGATATTGGCAGCAAGACCTACTGGTAAGAGCTGAGGGTCAGTAAAGGACAGAGCAATAATCTAAAAGATTTTTTTCCACTAGATTAAATTTAGGACAGGCAAAGCATCCTTGCTCTGGAGAAGTGTTCTGCAGTGCTGGGAACTGAGGAGAGATTCAAAACAAACATAACAGACCCTGTTGGCTGTCCTGGCTCCTATAGCTTCTCTTCTTGGCCAATTAGCATTTTGGTACAATCCCTCTTTATAGCACAACTGTCACAGCTGGACATAGCACCACTCAGATGTGCTCTGAAATGTACTCTGTCCTCAGTCAATATTTACTTTAAAGTATGTGTTTTGATGTTCTGTTTGATTTTATTTGGAAAACATCAACAATAGATTGAAATTGCCTTTTGCCTGAAACAGACTCATAATAGCAGCAGCAAGGTGAAAGAATATATTCAGATGCTCCTTCCTCAGTAGCTGCCACCATTATCCGCACTTAACCTACATTGCATATGAACATGATTTTGAGAAATTCTGTAGTTCAATAGCTGAACATTCATTATACAGAAAACTCCAAACATATAACTATGCATCCCTTTTTCGGGGTACATACGCTGTGCTTGAATCTTTATTTAGGTGTCATCATGTACTGTTACTCAAATAGTATCATGATTTTTTTTATTGCTGTCATATACAATGACTACAGTGTAGCCTGTGATGTGTCTTTTTTTGCCTCAGTAATTCTATTGTCGCTATGACCTACTGCCCCTTTATTGACTCCACAGATGCATTTAAATAGTTTGTCAGCATCTGTGCAGCACCCCATTTATTTTTGTGCCTGAGAGTATTCCTTCCTTTGGAGCAATTTAGAGTTGGAGCAATTTAGAGCTGAAGCAAATAAGCAAACAGGTACAAATTGAGATGGTGAGACTCTTATCAGTGTCTTATAGGACATGTGACTTAACATTACAGGATAATCCTAAATACTTTTTTACTTGTTTCTTCATGTGGAGTTGGTCTAGGAGTATTCCCAGTGAGCCCTGGAGAGCACAGCTAAGAGTCAGGATAAATCTTCTTGACCTGTGGCTGTTGACAAGAAGCAGGCAACCATAGCTACAGATTTCATTATTTGGAATCATTTAGCCAAAACCAAAGGTATGAAATACAGCCTCTGTGTGTGCCCGGAAATCCCGTCAACTCGATGCACTGACATTTTCTCTCTTTTCTCAAAGCAGAACAGTTCTGAAATATCCAAGATGAATCATGAAGAGTGTCCTTTTGTGAATTTTTATTACAAAGCAGGAGCATTACTAACTCTTTCAATGATTTACAAAACGCATACGGATTGAGCCTGAACATCTTCAGCACAGTTTTCATTATTTACTCATGTTAGTTGAGCATAGCTTAGCCTTCCCTGTGTTGCACTGGGCAAGAAATCAACACGTCTGTGATTATCAGCAAAGGCAGAGCCAATCTTGCCATGCAAGGTGATGAGAAGAGGGACGGAGAAGGAGAGGTCTGCTCAACCGTGTGATGGCAAACACGTCACAGGACGTGAGAGTTTTTGTGCTACAAACAGCTCACATGGGAGAAGGGGAAGTGTATGCCTCCCTTGGTTTTTGGTTTGTTTTTTTTTTTTTCTTTCCTCTTCACTCCCACCTAGCTCCAGCATATTTACCTGTTGATTCAGACTATAACTGCTATCTCATTGAACAGATTGCAATTCTCAGCGCTTTAAGGTCAGGACTTTAGCGTAATGTATTTCTCTGACCTTGCTCCAGATTATTTTTAGACATCAGGAATGAATTACTGTTATGAATAATGGTGCTTTCAGACATTTTGCATTAGGAAACTATACAGAAGAGCTATATTGATTTCAGTGGCTAAATACAAGCAGATGAAACCAATGGAAAAAAATTAGCCTTTCTCACATTACACATTTTAACAGGAAAGCATGTGACATTGGTACCATCATCTAATATCTCATGTGAATCATCTCAAGAGGGTATGAAATGAGAAGGTTTACCCATACTGGTCCTAAGTGATTGTGACTGTCCACTCACTTCATTTTAGAGGGGTCAGAGAGCCTGGATCAATTTCTTGTTAGAAAATTGAATTAAATTTGAATTATGATAATACAGGATGAAGAAACAGGCTGAATATAAGGAAAAGTTAAAACCTGGCACAGAATAGTCAATCTAACTCTGTTTATATACACATTATTCTTGTCTTGGGATCTACCCATTATGGATGATAGAAATACAGATACTAAGCTTCCTTCCATTTTACGCAATATTATTAAAAAGATCTGAAAAGCGGGGCAACTTAGCAGCTTAATGTCACTCTAACACCATGTGGAGACTAATCTCTAATATCTTTACTCAGGATGCTTCTTCACAGGGTTCTCTACCAACACCCTTTCCCTCTACCCTTTCTCAGCAAGGGAAGATCTAGGTCCCGGAGTGATTGAGGTCACTGGGGCAGCCAGCCCCAGTGATATAATCACAAGACTGCAAATCACAAGCGTTTGAGCCTAACGTAGCTGACAAAATCACAGTCCCTGACTGACCCACATTAGGCTGAGCCAGCCATCAATATAGATGCCTCAAGGCCCGCAAAGTGAATTTCCCACTGATCTGCAGTCTCTTTGAGAGCAGCATGCATTTTAAGCATCGTATGTCACTAGGATATTTGACTAGAAAACCACCTCTACTCATAGGTAAGAGAATATATTAAAAAGACTACAACAGATTATTTTCTGAGGGTTCTATGGAACAGGCTAAGGCTAATCGGGGGCTGAAGATTAAAGGCTGATATAAATAATCTTTATCCTAATACCTCCTGCATATATTATTGCTCATAAATTTGAGCTATCTGTACGAAAGGCAATTCTAAGGAAAAGAAATTAAAAACATAGGCATAAATTAGTGAAGCTGGATTCAAATATAACAGTAGCAACAATAACAAGCACAGTAAAGAATATCGATTCATTCCATCTTCCAGAGATGAGACTCACAGTAATAAAACTAATGTACATACTAAGTATGTTGAAGGTTAAAGTAACACCAAGGCTCACTTGTTTCGGTTCCTCTACCTTCTGAAACCCCCTCTTAAATTTTAAGGCTTCAGGGACATCTGCTGTTGAAGATCTATTTAATTAATTAGTTGTAATTTAACATACATGTTCTCTAAGATAACTCTTCTTCTACAGGATTTCTGATGCAATTCTACTTGTAGAGTTCCCTACCACCGTGGAAACCCTTTAATCTGATCAGAAAACCTCCGAGACTGAACTCTTGTTTTTTCTGTTCATCCAAGAAGCTATTAAATCACTCTTGTTTTTTTAAAGTAACAGAAATTTTCTCTCTGCCTTGCTCCTGCCTTCCCTTCCGATTTTAATATATGGAATTGCATGAGCACATGTTTAACTGCTCAGAAAGCTATTCCCAACGTGTTCAAATCCATCAGTGGTCTACTAATCAAAAGGCATCCATGACAAAACACTCTGTGTAAAACAATCCTGAAACTCTATAAATTAATGCTTCTATGGTCTCACGATAGCCCTTAAGGAGGACTAGCAGAAGAAAGTACACTAATGATTACCCCATCAGTTAATCTGTAGTTCCCTTTCACTTGTGACTTTAATGCTCCCCAAGAGCAGAACAGAAAGGCCAACAGGATCCTGTCAAGCCCCTAATACAAGCAGTTCAAGAAGGGCTAAAAGTAAGGCTAAAAGTCTAATTCATCAGGTCTCATATTTCTGATATAAAATTGCTGTATGAACTTGAGTAAGATACAAAGTTAAATCTTCAAAAGCATTCTACATTTCTAGATGATCACCTTGAGACTTGAGATTTTCCTTGCAGAAGTGCCTGGTACACCCATAGCAATAATGGAAGTGACTGAAACACATGAGTATTTTGCACCCAAGAAGACCTAGACTGCGGTTTACCAAGCTGCTTGCACAGAAATGGAAGGATTTAGCATTAAAGTATCACTTAGAAATACTTATCTCATGTCCCTTTTCACAGAGATTTTGTGGTCGATACGTTAATTCCCCAGTGTTTAGGCACTATTTATTAGTATTACTGAGGTGTCAATAAATAAAAGAGTAAAATGTGGTGTAAAACCTGGACTACCAAAATCCTGACTCCTATCTTCTATCACTACCAATTATTAGGCACACTGAGTTGCTTGCAGACAAGGCAAAAAGATAGAGAACTATGACATTTTTGTTTTAACATTCAAAGGCCATAGCAAGCACTGGTTTTTAAATTTTATTCCATTAAAACACTCAACACATTAGAAATTGGAGGTGAAGGAGTGAAGTCAAAGAGCCAAGGGGAAACCTGCTATTGCAACTTTCGGTCTTCCACATCATTGTAAGCCAATGGAGTTTAAAGAGTTACCAAATATAAGATTGTATTATTTATTTCTAATCTTTTTAAAACTGTAGCTGTGACCAAAACATCCCTTCTCTTGAGCATTTTGACCTTGAGTAGAGCTGTAGTTAACAAGACCGGTTCAATTTAATGTTTTTTCCTCACTGGAAAAAATCCAGATCCAACTTTAGCAACCATTTGTAGATTCTTAAGAGTTTTCATACAGCTGCCCAGGCAAGGGAGGGTCCAAGGGTATGAAAAATAATTGGCTGAGGAAGAGAGTCCTCTCTACCAGAAAGAGGTAAGCATCAGCAATCCATAAATTTAAAAAGAGCTAAACTAATTGGAAAGGAATCTAAACTCCATTTTAGCTAATCCTTTTAGGAGTAAGTTGTTGTACAGTATAGAATTAAATAAGGAAAAAAAAAAAGGAAAAAAATATGGAAAAAAAAACCCCCCACACACCAGAAGAGAATCCTTTGTCTTTCCAAAATGTGTTTACTTTGAAGGTGGATACATTACACATTGTTAAATACAAAGTTTTAAAACTGTGTTTGTCATAAGACTTTTTGCCGATATTTATCCATAACAGAAAGCTGCTTTAATATGGAAAGATTATTCCAAGGTTATTTCCCTGTTTTTGAGATCAAAGCCACAGAAGTGTTGTATCAGTGAGAGGTGTCCCTTGCACAGAATAAGCAAATGCTGTTCAGTTTGCATTTTGGACCTAGTCCTAGAAGTGACTAGGTCCAAAATGCAAACTTAGTTGTATTTTCAGTTACTTGTATTTCTGGTAGGTTTCTTGAATTATAAAAAAAGCAAAAACTACAAAGTTGTCATATTTAACAAATTCAAATATAATATTCTTTTACTAATACACAGTCTAATTAGTAACATTCTATTAGTAATATTAGTAAGTTTATTATGAGATTTAATATTCTGGTAAGTCACATGATACATTACCTGAGAATGTCTCTTCCACATTTAGACTTTATGACAAAGTCTTCCTTACGTGATTTATTTTTACCATTCCAACAGAGATGAGATAGGGATAATATTTTTAATTCATTTTCAGAACAGATAGAAGCACATTTTTGTTCAGAATACAGTGCTTGTATTTTGCACAAGCCCTTACTGCACGACTGCAATGCAAACGTGATACCCAGAAATCCAAAGCTATACTGAAAGAAAGAAAATCTGAATTTACAAATGAAAAGTTACACAGTCCAACCACTGAAAGAAGCTAAGAATGGCACACTGCTAGAACGTTCTTTCAATGCGATGCTCATGTTCTGGCAAACCTCCTGCACCCACCCACATTTCCTTAGGTGTGTCTCGCTTTCTCCCTTGGTCAGGTCACGTAAGGAAGAGTGCTTCCGCAAAAGGATTGCTGCTGTAAATACAATTCCTGTAGTCTGTCACAGGGGATTTGTGTTCTGCTACTAGGAATGCCAAGATTCTGAAAGAATGACAAGAACTAAAATAATTAGTGGGTCTATTTTATTTTCAGCTGGTAATTAGGCTGCTATATTTACTTGAGTAAAACTATGTTTTTATTAATTGAATTAACGTCATTTTTTTGAGCTAAGTAGGTGCAGGATTGATCTTTTTTTGAGCTTCCTGATACTCCCAAAAAGGATATAAATTCCTAAAAAAAAGTAAATATTTCAGCTTATATTAAAGTTTCTTTGTCAAATAATTCACAGTAAGTTTAAGTCAGTCTTTTTTATAGGTACTCTTCCTGAAACGGCTTCCTTTAGAAATGAAGGACTTCAGAACTAAGTGAAAACACAAAGGGTAGGATTATCTCTAAGACCTTGACTGCTAATTGCACATTTTAATAAAAGGAAGTTAAATACTCAAAGCCTGACTTGCAAAAGTTACTGCAAGACTCATTACTACTTGTTTTCATTTTTTCAGGACCCTATGGGACTCAAGCTGTAAATACTGTTGATCATAGAATCATAGACCCATTCAGGTTGGAAAAGACCCTTGGGATCATCGAGTCCAACCATTAACCCTACTCTACGAAGTTCACCCCTAAACCACATCCCCCAACACCACATACAAATTACCTTTAAACACATCCAGGGATGGCGACTCAACCACCTCCTGGGGCAGCCTACTCCAATGCCTGACTACTCTTTCTGTGAAAAATTTTTCCTAACGGCCAGATCATCACCTACCTGATCTTACCTCCTCTCACAGCCAGGCACAAAAATCCCCAGGTTGCTTTATTCTTTGTTAAAAGATCAGTAGAATCAGAGTAGCAATAGTACATTATCACTCAAAAACTGTGAAGGGGCTAAATATGGAGATGAGTAAAACTTTAAGTACCCTGTTTTCTCCAGTCTGTTGTGGCCTTTTTCTCTTACTCACCCAGCTGTTTTGGACATGCTTTCCCAGCTTTCTGCATCTGCTGTAGTTGATGTGAAAAGCCTGCATTTGGTTTTCCATTGCCATGAAATTATGACCCAGAGCTTAAGCACCTTTTAAATGGCTTAAATACATTTTTCTAGTCCGTAGACTTGCTAAACCGACCAGAAATAAGAGATCAAAGGGAACGCTAGTGTGTTGATACCTATTCAAGTTCAAGACTACCCAGAACAATTCAGTTAGTTTGAGAAGTGAAAGAGGTGCGTTCAATCTGAATGAATTGTTACTTCTGCTACATGCAAGTGAATATAAAATAGCCGTAAACTTTTGCTAAGAGTCAAGATATTTATGGGAATTCTGAGCTTCCTGCCCCATGTTAGCAGATATCCAAAATGCTGTGTCCTACTCAGATAATTCCAATATATTTGAGTGGTTTTATTATCAAAATACGTAGCTCATAGGTAGGAATTGTTAGATAGCAACCTGAATGTCATCATAGTCCTGGGAAATATGCTTGGATATCTTTTACTATTACTGTTTCATTCAATGAGATAAACTCAAGTTTAGTTTCATTTAAGCTATGTAAGAATCTTAGAAACCGTAAAAACAACAGACAGTAACCTGATTGCTTGCTAGGTGTTTGTACTGCAATTGGCAAACCCATGCATATCCCTGAAATAAGGCTGACCAGGAAAAGGAGTTCATATTTTAATATATAATCAACAACTTTCAGGCCAGATGCAGTCAGTAGATATACATCATCTTGGTATCAATTCTGCCAGCATGCAAATATTTCTCAAATATTACAATGACTTATATAAGAATTAAAGTGAATGCCCTCAAGAACCCCACCTCACTCCCATTTTCATGAAAAAATCGAAGCTTGAAAAACAGCAGTCCTAGAAACACCCCTGAGCACATTTCTTCCAAAGTCTGGAAGGAACAGATGGCTTTTGAACCCTGATGCTGATGGTGCAGTCTGCATGATGAAGCACTGCATCCTCATTTGTACTGATTGGGGTCAAATCAACTTTAGCCTTTAATTCACTCTAACCACTGAGAATTTTTTCTAATTAGAATATATGTCATTACTTGTTCCTACAGTAATGATAACCTACTGAACTCTAATGAATCAATCCCATCTGCCTTGTTGTGCATATACTCAGCCATGTCATATCTCAGAATCAAAACAATTCACCATGGCACACAAGCTATGAATATTAAGTGTTGCTCTGTGTATTGCAACGTAAACTGAGCAGTTATTCTGGGTTGCGCTGTGATTTTCTGGAGAATTTTATTACTAAAGAGTTTGTAAGGTCATTTCCAAGAGAACCTTTGACAGCCTGCAGAGCTAAACACAAAATGCAAAAGCCTGGACACTGTTCTTCCACTGAGGATTGATGGTCTCCTCGTGTAGAGATAAAGGGCACTGAACAGATGCATTCCATCTAAACACCAAATTTTAAGCTCCTGTAGGAGTTCATACATTATAGATTGAATTCTGCTGACTTTAACACCTGGTATAGATCAGAGGCATTTGAGCATCACCCCAACAGGTAACAGATGTGATCTTGGCAGCTACTATAAAGCAATATTTGGAGCCCTCACAGAGCTGTAGATATCCTGGAATGCTGGTGCAAGTTCGTTTTATCCTACCAAAGATGCCTTCCAGGCAGGAGAGCTGTGCAAGGCCCACATACCATGTGTTGAGCTCAAAACAATTTAGAAACTGCTGCTTATTTAAAGAGGATTTAACTACTGATTCTAGCTCATTCTGCCATAGACAGGAATGTTTTGCAGGAGGGAGAGGACAACAGCAGTTAAATTATTAACTTTGTATCAGGTTTAAAAACAGTTCTCACAGGTCTACAGGTTGGGGGAGAATAAATTTGCTTTTTCCATCCCACCCCCCACCCCTCCCCCTGCCATAACTGTGCACTATACTATATTGCATTAATTTTTTTCTCTGTTTTTCTTCTTGCTTTCATGCCCCATTGACTGTTACTTCAGTAAGGCCACGTGTGGAAAAAAGCTCAGAACTAACACAATCAATTCAAAATTGCTAGAAACAATTCTATGTGCTACGTGAACTGATTACAGTGCAAAGGGCTGAATTCACTTGGGAGATTATGACTCCTTGTGTAGAGAAAGTCTGCTTGCTCCCACTATTTTGAACTAGAACATTTTCAGCAGCCAGCAATGACAGATTTTTAGGGAATATGGAGACCATGGCCCTATTTCTTCAACCCATGCCACTGGCCCTGCATCTGCCTGCCTAAAGGAGGGCAAAGGAAGCATGTGCATCTTTCAAACAGACGTTTTTCAATTTTTGCTGATAAGTAGTGTGGTACTGTTTAACTGTACAACGGCCACTTTGCAGCAGAGAAGGATCCTGAACTGGTAAAAGGATTAAATTTTGTATTGCTCAATTTTGGCAAGATACTCAAATTTAATTTCCAGGTTCAGATATTTGCTTCTGGAGCATGAAGAACAAGAGACTCGTTTCTGGATTTCTCCACTGGCAGTTAATGATCTACCAATAAGATACAGACACAGCAACAAACCCCAGAGATTTTGTCAGCGTAAATCTGATTTGTCCACAGTGACAGAGCAGAAAGATGCATCGCAGGGTGACACTGCAAAATGAGGGAGTCATACCCAGAGAGATCCAAAATACACGTATTTCAGACCCCTCCCTACCCTCTACAGTCACCCTCCCCTCCTNTCTCTTGATCTCTCATACTCCTTGTAGCCTCCAACCCCCTTCCTTACCTCCATGGCCTGATGTTAGGATTTCATGTTTCTGATTTTCTGTAGTGCCTTGCCCAACTTGTACTTGGTATTTTTGTTTTCATCCTTCACTCATTTGTTTTTTTTCTTTAAATTTGCTTTAATAACCCACATAGCTATGTGTGAACNTTGGACTCCCTGTGCATGTCAGTCCTTCTCCCCGCCCTCTTCAGTTCCCCTTCCTGCCCCATTTTTTCCCCTCATTTGCCTCCTCACCCTCTTCAGCCCCCTCCCCTTCTTGGCCTGTCTGCCTTCTTCAGCCCCCNGCAACAGGGGCAGATTACAATCCCACAGTACCTTCAGAAATATACCTTTTCCTGCCCAAACCCCTGAATTTCTCATGGCATTAGCATCTTCTGCTTGGGTATCAAATAAAAAACCCCAATATTTAGTTCTCACCTGGTGGAAGGCAAAGAGCTCAGGAGCTTCTTGTTCTCCTCTGCCTGGTCCAAGGAGAGGTGCCGTGGGGAAAAGCTCAGGGTAGGGGCTCTGGGCCAGGAGATTGCCCTCCAGCCTTTCCAGGTTTCGAGGTGATTACCACAGCAACTGCAGGTACTCACACTAATTAAGAGAAATGGAGGGTGTAGCCCACAAGTCTCATCACATAGGAAGGAAAAAATAAAAAGAGATGGGGGCTACTAAGCCCTGCAAGCCCCCCTCTGGGGTTTCAGGTGGCCATGGGGACACATCCCTGTGGCTGGTGCATCTCTTTCATGTCAACCCTGGGAGAGCAGCTGCTGTTGAGCCGTTCACCCACAGGTGGGGTGGATGTCTTGTGGATGGCGGACACCAGTGGGACATCAGAAATCATCCAACCCCAACCCACTATGTGACCCTGCCAGCAGTCAGGGGAGAGCAGCACCCAATGCGGAAGGAGCTTCCCTGAGAGAGGGGGCAGCAGATGCCAGGATCTCACCTTGGCTGCTCCGGGCTCCCAGTCGCTCCTGGCGGAGGCGGGACCACCAGTTCCGTCTGCAGCAATGGCTCCTTCCCCCAGCGGATCCCACTGCCCTTCCCCTCAGGGGGCTGCTCTCCCCTCACGCACAAGCGCGACCCTTGCTGGCAGCCCCACGCGATGCCCCTTCCCGCTCTTTTCCCCTCACGGGGCCACTGCGGGGGAGTGGAGGCATGGGTGCGGGTCCCACGCACCCGCTGCATCTTCCCTGTGTCATCCCACACACCTCAGTAACTCCCTCTGGCATCGGTGTTCTTCATCAGCACCTCCACCAGCTGTAGCTATCAACACACTACCGGTGGGACAGGCACCTTGCAGGGTCATTCCTTCTCCCGTAGAATCTACCCCTGCAATTACCTTTTGTCAGCACCGTCTGTATGAGGTACCCAGAAAACAAATGGCTGGGGCCCCACCCCCTGCACCCCTGGCACTGGCTTCCCAGACAGGCTGCACGAGACAGTCCAGCACCCACCGTCCTCCCACAGGGACCAAACACCTCTACACAGAGTTTTTAGTGCTCAGACCCCTTGAAAAGGGAAAGATTTTCCCTCTTGAAGTGGACTTGGTACCGGTGCCACCAGTACAAGGCCCTCGGCAAACACAAGCAAGGACAAGAAAAGGGAACTAACACAAATATGGAGATCAAGTCCAGTCTACCAGGGCTCTAGGAAAGAAAGGCTCTGCTTTTTAAAATGAGGTTTTATTATACGCACACAGAAAGGGAAGGTGTTTAGTCTTCATTAACAGAAATTTCCCATTTTATTGTGCCTGCAGGTACTTGGCTCCTCTTTGAATTCCTGCCTGAGCATAAGGGAGAAGGGAAGGTCTCAGACAATACTGTCCTGAAACATGGCATCCGTCTTGTACATTCACCCAGCCACTCTTCTCTCTGTCCCTGTAAAAATCAACATGTCCATTAGACATTTCACAGAATCATCAAATTAACACAGTTGGAAAAGATCTTAAAGATCATCATGTCCAACTGATAGCCCTACACTTCTGTAACCTCCAGATCATCTCCAGAATCACCACGTCTAACCATTTTTTGAATGCCTCCAGGGACGGTGATTCCACTACTTCCCTGGGCAGCCTATTCTAATGCTTCACCATTCTTTTGGTGAAGAAGTTTTTCGTAATACCTAATCTGAACCTGCCCTGGTGCAACTTAAACCCATCTAGTCCTATCAATAGTCACAAAGGAGAAGAGGCCAACACCTGCCTCACTGCAAGCCCCTTTCAGGTAGCTGTAAAGGGCAATAAAGTCTCCCCTCAGCCTCCTCTTCTCCAGGCTGAAGAACCCCAGCTCCCTCAGCCCCTCCTCATAAGGCCTGCTTCTCCAGAGCCCTGATCAGCCTGGTTGCTCTTGTCTGTACCTTCTCCAGCACCTCAACGTCTTTCCCATACTGTGGTGCTCAAAACTCCACACAGTACTCGATGTGTAGCCTCACCAAGGCCGAGTACAGGGGTAAAATCACCCCCCTGTTCCTGCTGGCTACACTATTCTTGATACAGGCCAGGATGCCATTGGCCGCCTTGGCCACTTGGGCACATTGGCTCATGTTCAGCCAGCTGTCAATTATCACCCCCAGGTCCCTCTCAACTGGGCAGCTCTCCAGCCACTCCTCCCTAAGCCTGTAGTGCTGCCGGGGGTTGTTGTGGCCAAAGTGGAGGACCTGACACTTGGCCTTATTGAAACACATGCAAAACTTGGTCCATCGATCGAGTCTATCTAGATCCCTCTGCAGAGCCTCCCTACCCTCAGGCAGATCGACACTTCCACCCAGCTTGGTGTCACCTGCAAAGTTATTGAGGGTATGCTCTATCCTCTCATCCAAATCATCAATAAAGATGTTAAACAGGAGTGGCCCCAGCACTGGGCCCTGAGTGACACCACTTGTGACAGGTTGCCAACTAGATTTGACTCTATTGACCACAACTCTCTGGACTCAGCCAACCAACCAGTTTTTTATTCAGCAAAGCATGTGCACCTCCAAGCCACGAATAGCCAGCTTCTCTAGGAGAGCGCTGTGGNGCTTCTCTGGGAGAGCGCTGTGGGAAACTGTGTCAAAGGCCTTGCTAAAGTCAAGGTAGACAACATCCACAGCTCTTCCCTGATCCAAAAAGCAAGTCACCCTGTCACAGGAGATCAGGATGGTCAAATAGGACCTGCCCTTCACGAACCCATGCTGACTGGGCCTGATCACATGGTCCTGTATATACTGCGTGACAGTACTCAGGATGATCTGCTCCATCAGTTTCCCCGGTACACAAGTCAGACTAACAGGCCTGTAGTTTCCTGGATCATCCTTCCATCCCTTCTTATATATCTGAGTTACACTGGCTGATTTCCAGTCTGTTGGTACTTCTCCAGTCAGCCAAGAATGCTGAAAAATGATGCGAGGTGGCTTGGTGAGCACCCCCTTCAGCTCTGTCAGCACTCTTGGGTGCATCCCATCTGGCACCAGAGATTTGTGTGCATCTAGATGGTGCAGCAGATCACTGACGATCTCCTGGATTGGGGGTGTGTGTGTGTCATTCTGCTCCCGGTCCCTGTCTCCTAGCTTAGGGGAGCTGGATTCCCTCTTTATAACTGGTCCTATTACTAAAGACTGAGGCAAAGAAATCATTAAGCACCTCAGCCTTTTCGTCATCTTTCATTACTATGTTCCCTCCTGCATCCAACAGCAGATGGAGGGTCTCCCTGGTCTTTGTTGTTAATATATTTATAGAATATCTGGTTATCCTTTACCATTGAGGCCAGATTTATTTATAACTGAGCTTCTGACCTTCTAATTCCTCCCTGCATAGTCTCACAAGAGTTTTGTAGTCATCGTGCATGGCTTGCCCCTTCCTCCAAAGGGCATGAACTCTCCTTTTTTCCCTGAGTGCCAGCCAGAGCATTCTGTTCAGCCAGGCTGGTCTTCTATGCCGCCAGCTTGCCTTACAGCATATGGGCATGGCCTGCTCCTGCGCCCTCAACACTTCATTCTTGAAGAGCATCCAGCCTTCCTGGATTCCTATACCCTTCAGAACTGAATCCCAAGGAATTCTGGCAATCAGGCTACTAAACAAGTTCAGATCTGCCCTTTGGAAGTCTACGGTGGTAGCTTTGCTACCCACTCACCTGGCATCTCTAAGAATAGAAAACTATCAATTCGTGGTTGCTGTGCCCAACACAGCCTCCAATTGTCACATCTCCTACCAGCCCTTCCCTGTTCACAAACAGCAGGTCGAGCAGAGCCCCTTGCCTGGTTGGTTTACTCACCAGCTGCATCAGGAAGTTATCTTTGACGCACTCCAGTGCTTGGAGTCTCCTCTGGGCTTACAATGATCCAGAAGACATCCGAGTAACCAACGCCACTGAGGTGACCTCGATAGAGCAGAGGAAAGCAGCAGCCAGTGTTTTGCAACACAAAAGCTCAGCCGAGCTCTGCAGAGAGCTTCTCCTTTATTTGCCGTACCAGGGGACTTGAATTTACTTCTAGAAAACCCCTGTGAAAAATAAAAGTGTGAGTTACAGACACCGCTACAAAGATTTCCTTGACATGCCTTTCTGTGATTCTAACTGGAGTGTAGCAATTTACCCCGCAAAAATCTCAGCTATCATCTATTTATTCTGGAGGCTTATTTTTAATTAGGCCATAACAACAAGCCAACAGGAAGCAGATGAAGAAATGGAAGAGGAAATTCTGGAAAGGTGAAAGGAGGGAAAGCAAGGCAATTCCATTCTATCAAACACCTCTGCTGGGCATTCCCACTGAGAGCTGGAGCGTGTGTTAGTACCAAACAGAAACTAATTCTAAAGCTGACCTGTTCCTCTTATCCACAAGTACGCTTGCGGTACTCAAAAAGAAACTTGTCAGCTTTCCCGTTCCATCTGGCAGCTCATCGGTTTGCAACACTGCAGCGGCGCGCTTTCTGGGGAAATAGGGTTTCCAGCACCCTCGATGCAGAGAGATTTATCTTGGCTCCTGACAATACACAAAAGCAGAGCAAAGTCACTATCTCCTATATTTCATGTTCAACAACTCAGCATTACACAGGTAACTCTGCGTAATGCAAACCAACCTCTCATCGAATCCTGGGTCTTGTCAAGTGGTGACAGAAATGCAACGCTACCATATTTCTGCTGGGGCAGGTGGTCCCACACTGGAGCCAGGGGTACAGAAAGGCCGCTCAGAGGGCACTTTTACAAGGAGCTTGTATTTTTATCTTGGCTATTCTGCTTTGAGGTGAAAAAGAACTGTAGCTACTTCAGGGAAAATTCAAGGGAGTTCCTATCTCCAGCAAACACGACACTAAAAGAACATACTAGTGCTGAACATACTAGAACATACTATTCTAAAAGCAGGAATATCAACTTTTCAATTGTGCCACACCACGGTCACCTGTAGCCCGCACATGCTTATATCCACAGAGAGTCTCTGCTGTAAAAGGATGAATGTTACCCAAGGTAAACCCAGCTCCCGCTGCCACAGCCACTCTCTGCCAACTCTAGTACCTTCCTCTCCTCAGCTGATTGGCAGGTGTCCCATCCTGTCCATTGCAAAGAGCCATGGGGACCTCTCCCTCCTCTGTCAGCACTTCTGTGGAGCAGGGAGGAAAGACAGACACCTGTATTGCTGCGCGACGGGACTCCAAGGAAAACAGGAAAGATTCTTGGTTGGGATTTTCTAAGACGTTGTGCCTCTGCAAAACACCAAGGAGTTTTATGTCCACTTAAACATGAATCCCCACCTTCACACAATACATTTATTCTACCAATCCTGCCTGATTTATATACTGCCAACTGATGGGGCCCACAGGAGGACACAGACACCAATCAAAGGAATAGGCTGATTTTACTGTCTAGTCCAAGGTAATACAAAAAACAAGGTGATACATTTACTCAAAGAGAGAAGCTCATCACACTCAAGTTTAAGCAGCAGAGAAAATAAGCAAGGTAAGGCATCTAATCATTACTGCACAAAGGTTAGAGAGAGTGATTAAGAAGAAATACATCACCAATTGCCCTCCCTAATACTTTACCATCATCCAGATCTGCAGTCGCTGGGAAGCCCCGGTTGCAGCGAGGATTTGGAGCCAGTCCCAGCGACTGGGAAGTCCTACGCAGTGAGTCCACTCGTAGGTGAGGTCTCCAAAGTCGCTGTAAGAGGGTCCAGCTTTTTATACTGTTGAATAAACAAGTTCACATAACTTCAAACGCAGAATATCTGGTTTCATTCTCCTTTCAGAGGCCCCACGAAGCCTGGACAGGAACTAGGGAGGCGCCAAGGGAGTTTCCCTA
>VWZK01006058.1:57080-119799 GCA_013396935.1 Baryphthengus martii
AGGGGCGGGGACGCTCAAGGCGGCCCAGTACGAAGGGAGAAAACGCGTCTCCTTGGGTGGCTGTTTTATTCCCCGACGTAACGCGCTCGGTGTCGGGACGATCGCTGCGGCGCTGCTACCTGCAGCGAGGTCTTGGACCTGCGTGGGGAAACCCCCGGGATCAGCCCGGGCAGAGGGTGAAGGAACCGAGAGCAGCGCTGCGGAGAAGGACCTGGGGGCGACGAGCTGGAGCTGAGCCGGCGTCGGGCGCTCGCAGCCTGGCAGCCACTGGGCCCCTGGGCTGCGTGTCCAGTAGCGTGGGTAGCAGGGCCCGGGGGGGGATCCTGCCCCTCTACTCCTGGTGCTCTGGGGAGACCCCTGCTGCAGCGCTGGGTCCAGCTCTGGTATCCTCAGCGCAGGAGAGATGGGCACCTGTTGAAGCAAGGCCAGAGGGGCCCCCGCAATACCGGGAGGGCTGGAACCCACAGGAAGGAAAAACTTTGCTGTGAGGGTGGCAGAGCCTGGCCCAGGCTTCCCAGAGGAGTTGTGGAGTCTCCTTCTCTGAACAGATTCCAAGCCTGCCCAGATAGTGTGATTCTGGGCCACCTGCTCTGGGTGACCCCGCTGGGGCAGGGAGGTTGGACCAGATGATCATCTCCAGAGATCTCTTCCAGCCCCCACACCACTGAAGACATCAACCAGTATTTGAACCATAATGCTAGTAAACCATTTCTATTGGTAACAAGATTTCAAGAGTTTCAGAAACCGCGCTTAAGCCTTATCACGTCCTACAGTCTCATCATATCTTTCTGTGGTAAGTTCTGTTCTTACATCTGAAGTTTAAAGAGGTTTGATTCAGCCTACAGGCTGTCACACTTTCCAGAAAGAATACTATTCCCTTCTAGATGTATGGGACTTCACCACATAGCCCTTAAGAGTCTGCTCATGCAACAAAAAAAAGGTCACGTCTGAATATGGGAAGACACCAGTCTTGGTTCTCTTTAGCCCTTGAATTACAGAAGGCAATCCTGTACGTACTCCAGTTCTACAGGAGCTTTCAACTGGACACACTAGTGCAGGCCTTCTGTAGTACTCACTTAAAATACGGTTGGGATCCACTTTTTGTGTACTAGTGACTGAGACTTAGTCCCCTACATTCTCCAAGGGCTTTGTGCTCCAAACCGATTGATGGAACTGGTAGTCGACAGCACCGCCTGTGAACTTGCCCAGAGCGTCAGCTCAACTTCTGCCCAATCTGATTCATAAACCTGCCTCTCTTTTTCACTCTGACTTTTGCCTGTTATATATAAACAACTAGAAAATACAAGGAGTTACCTAAACTTGTATAAATTAGTTAACTTCTCAGGCTTTCAGCTCTTACCATCATCCTAATTATGACAGTAATAAGAACAATCAGAACTGTAACATCAGTCATTTCTTCAAACTCTTTATCCTGTGCATCTAAAACTCTCCTTGGTCTCACTTAAGAATATTCAGAAGGCAGGCTGCAGAAGGGCAAGGGCACAGCCATCTCCAGGGACCTGGTCAGCTGGAGTGAGTGTGCGTGTCATGGCCAAACAGCAAGGATCTTTCTTTTTGTCTTAGTCATTTGTTATCAGTATGGCATCTTCCAAACCCACACAGAAACTGTCTTCTTGTACTACAAGTCTAATCCTAGCCACTTCCAAATATTATATATATTACTTCCTTCACCTTGCTATGGATTGGTTTCCTTTCTGAGGTACCATGCTCAGGAAGAGCACATAGCAGATACAGTATTTTCCTCCTGGCCATCTAAAGAAAGAGCAAGGAGTGCAGTTGCTGTCCAGTGACCGTAAGAGCTGGGCATATATTGAAAATACCGTTCCCCTGTGAATGTATTCAACCTCTCAAGCATCACTTCCCAACAGCACTGGGCAACTCTGGAAGGCTAGAGAAACACAGACCATTAGTATTGCCTCAACCTAGGCTACAAAGCAGATGAATGGTGCAGCTAACCTATCTCCTCATAGCACTGTTTACCAGTTTAAGCTTGGCTACACACAGTATGGTGAATACATTGCAGGGTTAATTCTGCCCAGATGTATGACAGCTTGAGAGCTACTTGTAAATACCCAATAACCAAATACAGCCTCAATAAAAAGGGGAGAAAAAAATAAAGAAGAAAAGGAAAAACAAGCTTCAACAGTTAGCATGCTGAATGGAGTATGCCCTGCATCTGCTCAAGTTACTGCAGTGACGTTTGTAGCTAAATTGTCATGTCTAAACGGTAGTGCTGTCATTATAGTTTAGGAGCTCTTTCTATTCAGAATAGCCATTTTCTGCTTTTTGTAACTGTATCAAGTTGTATAATAGTCTGAAGTACATTCTAGTCCAGAAATACTAAATGAACAGTGTAACTGTGTTTTCATTAGTTAAGTAAAAAAAGTTTAATTTTGAAGCACACCG
Organism: Baryphthengus martii; assembly: GCA_013396935.1. NCBI lineage: Eukaryota > Metazoa > Chordata > Aves > Coraciiformes > Momotidae > Baryphthengus > Baryphthengus martii. The sequence goes on from VWZK01006058.1 coordinate 59,508, forward strand.
TGCCACAGACTGCTGTTGGCACATGCATCAACCTAATCCAGCTCTGCTTCTTCCCAGCTCGTAAACCTGTTTATGGCACTACCTAGAGATGCAAGATTAACACTTCCCATTGCATCCTAGCCCTTTCCCCTTGTTCACAGGCAGTTTTTAGTGCAGTCTTAATGACTATCTGGATTTCAAACAGCACGAACCAATGGGAGGGCATTTTTATGGGCTGCCTTACAAACATGGGAATACTGCAGAACTGCTGAAGTGCTCTGGTCCTGTTGGTTTTCTAGTGTATTTTCTGGGGTACTGATGGGATGTGTCAGGTTTTTGTGCTTTCTGGATGAGTCACTTCTTTCTATTCCTGTTGGAAGCACCTCAGTGACGGCAATTTTTGCCTCGAATAACAAGAGGTAAGTTGTATCAATAACCTGGCACTTGGCACATTTTTGCCTTGAATAACAAGAGGTAAGTTGTACCAATAACCTGGCACATGGGCTTCGCCTGCAGAGGGATGCTAGGAAGTGTAAATCCTTGGCACACAGATGACATTAGAGTGCCAAAGCAGCCTTAGAATCTGCATATCCTGAGACAGAGGTTGCACCTGCAACAGTGGGGGCAGAATCAGGACTTTATTTCATAGATCCTTCACACAATGGGCACACGGCACTCACTGCTGGTGTGTGCACAGTTCTGCCCTTCAGGAGCTGGAGAAGCCCTGGGGCCAGGCCAAGATGGCCCAATAACAGCTTAGCCCTCACCACATCCCTGGTTAATCTTACACTATCCTGACATTATTAAGGCCTGTAATTTATAGGAGCTCTGCCTGCTGGTGTACAGAATTCTTCCCACCCTGGATGACTAACAGCACTTCCTGGTGCTGGAAGCTGCCATGAGGCACAGTGGAGAGCCAAACCCATCAGCCTCACATAGCTCTTGTGCTGGGAAACTTGTAAAGGCGGCCATGCAGCCACTGCACAAAAAGAACATGATCTGGAGCACATTACCACATTACTTTCAGGAAACCTACTCATTAAGATGTACACACTGATGTACTCCTTTATTGCTCATCTTTTTTTTCCAGTTATTTCTTACAGTTCTGCTGTAATTACAAGCCCTACCCATGCTTCCTGAAGTCAGCAGAAGATTCCCACTGGAGTAATTCATTTGAAGTTTTTTTTTTTCCATAGGCAATTTAGAATTGAATTAACAGTACAAATTTTCTATGGTGTTATTTTCATCATAAGTCCTTTTTATGCAGTTGAGTAATTAATTTCAATTCTCAATAAGGGCTTTCATTAAATTATTGCTATTGTTGAAACCCTATTTTCACAGAAGAATGGGGCATTCTTCTCTGGAAAGATATTTAAATGGTGCCTTAATTTTAGATAAAGTTTCAATGTGACAGAAATTACTCATCATAAACTATTCAATTTAAGTTTTGTGATGTTTCCAGGTCCATATCTAAAATTAAAATGAAAGCTAACTTTTTTCACAAGCTCATGCAGAAACTGCATTGTTTCTAGTTCCTTAGTAGCCAGTTGCTTTGATTTAAATCCCCATTGTACGTAGATATCTATAATAAAATAATTTAACAAATGAAACTGATATGCTCCGCTTAATAATTTCACAATTTAAACATAAAGTACAGGTAACCTTGCCTCAGCAGCATGAGATTTAATTATTCTATTGAGTTTTATATAGAATGGAAATCTCTTTTGTTCCCTTTTTCTTACATGCCTATGAGGCACTAACCAGTGCTACAGTATTTTATGTACATGTATCAAAGATTGTAGAACAGCATGCAAAATCCCAGTTCTCCAGACTCCGCGTGGGGAAAGGAGCAGGGAAGAGAGGTTGCTATGTAAAACCTTTGTGCTTTGAAGCTGTTTTCACAAACCTGGTCGTAATGCAGATTCTGCACAGCCAGTACAAACTAGAACCAGCTTGGGGCATCCCAGTATCTACTCTGCTCCTTTTGTCCTCTGAGGCGGTAAAAAACAGCAGTAGTTCGATGTACTGACAACAACCGTTTCTCCTCTGTCTTCCACCCTGCCTTGCTAAGGACAGGCTCAGCGATGCCTGGTACTTTAATGGCAGCTCCAAGACACCTCCCTCACAGAATGGTTTCCATGTTATTTCCAAATCCTCTACTTGCTGTTAGATCAGTGAGTGGGCACCATAAAAAAAAACCAAACCAACCTCAAACCAAACACAACCCAAACCAAAAAAAAACCAAAACAAAAACCCCAAACCAAATAACAAACCCAAACACCTCAAAACACACACACACCACACCCCCACACCCCCCCCCAATGAACAACAACAAAAAAAAAGCCCAAAGAAACCACAACCCTGCTCTACGGTATTGTGGTTGACAGCAAGAAAGTTTAACTGTCTGTGAGGGGATAAAAGGACCCATTCCTGATGGGCACTGCTGGGTGCTATGAAGGCTGACCCCAGCTGCAGCACCATCTGTCAGTCTGCTCTCAGTGCTGGCTCTTACAGAGCATCCTTATTGCCTAGGGCTCTTTTGTGAGGGGTTTTGGCAGATGTTGGGGAAGAAAGAACATGGCGTGGGGTGCTGTATAAAGTGATATAGTGTCCAATATTGACCCCCTACTCTGAAAGATGAGAATAGGGCTTCACCTCTCCCTGCACACATCATGGTTGCTTTCTCCACACTCTGGAAAACTGGAATAAGTCTACATGTTTATTATTTGACTTCCTGCATTGCTTTTCAGAAGCAAGCAAATATTTTCCTAGGGAAAGAGTGGAACAGGTATTTATTCTGTGAGAACAAACACGTTTTTTCTGCCTGTGTTTTAAAAAGGAATAAAAGAGCAGCAGTAAACAGCAAAGCTTTAGATGGAACAAGCTACTTAAAGCAGCTGTGCTGATGCCTCCAGCCAGCAATGTGCTCATTTCAACAGCTGCATGGCATAAATAGAAACTGCTTACTCTTATCTCTCAGCTAAACACCGGCCTATGAGCTTTAACCCCTGTAAAAAATCCTGTGCTGTGCCTTCAGGGGAAAGCAGTAGTTCACTAATTGAAATGCCTCTAACCACATAAACAACAAGTTAAATCACCAGGAGACCTGTTACAGCTTCCTCTGGTGTACATACTGAGAGTCCCTGAGGTCTCCGCTAGGTTCCAGACTAAGGAAATCTGACATGCTTATTTATCCCAGTATGGACATTGTCCAGACCATCAAAATAATAAGAATATTACAGTTATTTAACAGAACACTTAACACATTTCCTAAGCATCCACAAGAATATTTCAAAAAGATATTGTTACCACCACCTTTTCCACATTAACACTTTATTATGGTTTTAAGAGCATATCTAAATCTCGTGTGCACACTCTGATGCAGACTTCTAACCCATTAGCCACCTGCACACCACGGTGGTCTGACATATTTCTGCAGTTTGGGAAACTTCTGACTTTGATGAAAAAAAAGCAATTCCAATACCCCTTAGCGCAACAAGGCCAACATAGCAGCTTCACAGCAACATGGCTCACCACAAGGGAAGCGTGGCCATCTCCATCCCACCCCCAAGTTTGTACCGTAAAAACACAGAGGGCACAGCCTTCCCTAGCACAGAGCCCTGTTATGCCAAGCTCCAGACAAAGATGGGTTTATGTTGCTAACCATCACAGGCAGTACATCGAAAGGACTATATTACCAAAATCACAACGCAGGTCAGCACCCCACTGCCTGACTCTTGCTAAGCACACAATTTGATATACACATGAGCAATGTGATTCCCTAGGCAGGGAACTATGGACCACAGGTGGAAAAAAATCACTGCAAGAGAGAGTGGTGCACTCTCTACAGAAGCCAAGATCCCCCTTGCAGTTGCGGCCTCATCTAAACAGTGCCTCATTCAGGGTTTGTCAGAAAGGGACCTTGACTTGGTATTTCAGATGCAACTAAAGCTCCAGCACAAATTGTTTTACAGAGTCTTCAGTATTACACTAGTAAAGTAAGAAGCAAAATATTACTTCTAACATTTCCTTATTAAAAATAGTAAGCAAAATATCCTAGCTGCAAAACAGTGTCTAGAATTGTTTGCTTTAATCTATGTTAAATAAAATCTTTCAGACACAAGAAAAAACATTTCCTAAATATAATTTGCCTTGTCATCATCTCTGTGTTACAAAGTGCTTTTCCATTTTTGTTAAATAAGACTCAAATAGTTTATCGGCTCTTCAAATTTGTATGAATTGTTTTTGAGAGTTTCCTAGTGAGGCGTACAGAAAACAGTGTATGTAAAATGTAGACGGCATTATTGTGGAGTAATTCTAACTTCTTCCTAACCAAAGGAGCTGTTTAAAAGCATGCATTGTAATAGAATTTTACTGCATATATGGACAGGGGCATTGCATAATACTTTGAGGACAGAGTCTGCAGTGCACCTGACACCACATCTTCAGTACACAATTAAGTTACCCTAATTACACAAAAGATGCACTCTAAGAGGAGAAGTTTTATGTGAAAAAAAAATGGTTTTGAGGGTCTTGCTTTCCACTATCTGATGATTTAGTGATATTTCAGAGTATTTAATAATGTCTTGCAATCAAAAGTTGAGGCATGAACTATGAAAGCTTCCTTTAATAGAAAAAAATGCCCATTGTTTGTACATGCTCTTCTTAGAGCTGAAAACTTATGATTTATCTATTGCTCTAAGAACTGATTGTGTTTTTCTCATTGAAAAACCATAGCAAAAATAGATGTTACAAGTATTTCCAGATGCAGCCTTGTAATTAGCATCAACAGCTACTTAGTGCATTATGCTAATTATGTTATCCAAATATATGCAAAGAATATGAAGGGAGCAGGGGAGGCATTCTTAGCTGCCTTCATGGTATTGGGCAATTATCCAATTAGACTAACAGATGCCTCTAGGCTAGTCCCTGCCTGGATATTCAAGACAGCCAGGCATTTTTAGAAACGTTACTGATTGTCTGGAAATGTAACTCTCTTGTAAAGCTGCATGGATTTTAAGGCCAGAGCTGTAAGACCTCCCCATCCAGATAGGATGTGAGAGGTAGCAGTTAAAGACAAGGCTTTACCAGTAAGGAGAGCTGGCGAAACAGAAGTTTTGGGGGATTTGTAACAGGATAGCAAGCTTTTTACCCTTTGTAACAGGATAGCAAGCTTTTTACCATTATATCACTGGTTCAAATCCTATCCAGATGGGAGGTGAAAGAAAGTAGAGGCCTTGGAAGCTAGGTAAATGGGTTTGTATTCTCAAACCAGTTTTAATGGGTGAAGTCTCTCCTTCAGACTCCAGGCATTACTGCAGGCGTTCTTCCTCAACACCTAAGCTCTAATTGCCAGTGCAAAGCCATGTAAGATACTGAAAACTGTTTTATAGTGCATGAAATAGATGCTCCATGGATCTAACCATATTAAGCAGCTCCATTTGCCTTTTTTTTTTTTCACATCAGCTCAGGATTTGAAATCACAACTGAGGCAAAACTCAACTCACTACAGTCTTTGACACCATTTTGATTAATTCTAATGGGAGCAGGACAGGACTGCTTCATGTTTCAGCTCTACCTCCTCAGACAGCAGACCAGCTGTAAAATCTAGTCCAACACGAAAAAAACAAGATTGGAGCAGCAGCATCAGTTACAGGGGTGCCTGTGATTATGTGGCATCAGACTAGATACCTTTACTCCCTTCTCATCCTGAGCTCCTGGCACATGAAAGCTTCCAGTGTTGTGAGCTGAACTTTGCTGACACATCAGGCAGACACCATGGCACTCAGAGTGGTTTACAATGAATCTTTATTTTGCATGTAACTGTATTATACTGCATGTGAGAATAAACGCCACAGCTGTTCAGATTTATGGCTGACCTTATGCATGGCTTTATGTTGCTGTTTTCTGAGAGCACAAATACAAATGCAATTTCTGTCACAGGATAGGAAGGGGACGTTTTCACTAGCCTTATTAATCCTGAATAAATAATTATGACAATCACCTACTGACAGCTCAATTTATAGCTTAATTAACCTCCATCTACTCCCAAGAATCAAAGGCAAAAAAATATTGTTGAAGTATTGAACAACAGCTACCATTACACTTCCAGAGCATTACACAGAATTGTAATCAAACAGCTCTGACTGGTTTTAGAGAGAATCATGTGGCTTAAGTACTATGTAAGGCTTTGAAAATACTAGGAATTAGAAGAGTCCATCTGGCCTGATCAGCAAGCTGAGCATTCAATAAGAGTAGTGAACACTTAGCACAAATAACTGAGAAGAAAGAGGTTTAAAAACAGGTTTCAAAATTGCTGAAGCTCCTCATAAGTAAAAATTGTATCTTTGGAGAAAACTCTGAAAGAAGCAAATACAACCAGAAAATCAAGATTTGTTCTAGGAAACAACAAAAGTCCTTGAGGAATCATAGAATGGCCTAAGTTGGAAAGGGACCTTAGAGATCATCTAACCCAACCTCCCTGCCATGGGCAGGGACGCCTCTCAACTAGACCAGGTTACTCAAGGCTCTGTCCAACCTTGCCTTGAACACCTCCAGGGAGGGGGCATCCACAACGTCTCTGGACAATTTATTCCAAAGTCTTGCCACCCTTGTACTGAAGAATTTCTTTCTAAGATCTAAATCTGTTCTCCCTCAANAGATATGTCACAACTTAACATGTAACACAGGAGTACTATTAAGTAATCTCTAAACATCACTCAGTGACTCAAGGCTCCGACTCTGGAAGTGGTTTATACACAAGCTAAGCATCTCTGTTTTCAGAGTCAGAAAATGGCATAATGATGCCGTTTTCTAAAGCAAGCACTCTGGTTTTACTTTCCAAGTTGTTAACCTACCTTTCAAACACAGGACCCTTCTATCCCAGGCAGTGATGCAAAGCAGTGTAGATAATCTTCCCAGTTCATATCTTGATGTAGTATCTCCAGGGAGCTTATGCTGCAAATAAGCAAAGGTAGTTATGGCTGTAAGGGTTTATACGGTAAACTGCTTTATTTTTCAGATGTTCACTTTATAAATATCGGTGGGGCTCATTTTGTCCATTACTCTTGTGTTATCTAGCTATTAGTTAGAAGGAGGTATAATGCAATCAAAAATCATTAAGCTTTTTGGTCTGCCAGGGGCTTAAATCTAGTACAAAAGACCAGCTAAGTAACAGAGGTAAGCACAAGAGTACAAACCCAATAAAACAGCATTGCTCACTGGGACAGACAGGTAATCTCAACACACCACCAGCATCGTCAAACTCTTAAACCTCTTCATTTGCTGTTGAGACAGAGGCTGGTTTGAAAGAGATTCACATGGACATTTTTGGTAGAATTTTCACTAAGGTCTGTTAAGGAAAGCCCAGAGGAATCTGCTGTATTGTAAGAAAACATAATGAGACCTTTGCAGCCAAAGGGATGGTGAAAGTTGTTGTTGTGTGCCAGTCAGAAGCAGGGTTTGACATCTCACTACAAAGTGAACAGAGGCACTAGACTGTGAAAGCAGCTGGAGGAGAGATGAATAACTTCTCATGTGCTAGAACAGAAAGCAGTGAAAGACGGGAAACTCAAAACAACTCAAAACAGACTTAAAACTAGAGGAAGTCCTTGCCTCAGCATGACATGAGGATGCAGGATGTTTTGCTAAGGATGTGGAGGAGTATGCTATGGTAACAGAGATGTGAAAGGGTTACAGTCTAAGCAGAAGGCTTAGTGTGGATGGAAGGGAAGGACTGTATCTTTTACAGCTTTAATTCAAGGTTAGCTTATGAAATATAGACCCTTTTTGGACATAAAGACATTTCAGAGGTCTAGATGATATCCCCACGGTGGATATCACCCTGAGTCACAGCAGGACAGCAGTGATGCCTGCAGTAGTCAAAGAAAAAGCTCAAAAGCTGTGCTAAGGTGGACACTTACATAGTGCCAGCAAGACTGGCCAAGGCTTTCATTTGGTGGGAAGGGATAACAGAAGCGGAAGGATACTGAAATGTGCATATAAAGACAGTGGTTACCTGAAGATTTGCAGGCAACATTTTCTGCAGCTAAGCTGTAGAAGAAGAAAATAGAAACAAAACTCCTGTGATCAATCTTTCCAGCAGCCTCTCAGACTATTAGAGAAAGATCTCCCAGCAGACACTGTCAAGCCCTTTGTCTGCCCTTCACCAATGTCGCTGTCAAAGAAAGCAAGCGACGGGGTTTGAGAGGAAGAGCACACGGAGCAATGTGGAAAGCAGCTGATTGGCCCAGAAGGATGGAAGAGGGTGTGCGTGATATGGGCTCCGTGGGGTCTGAGAGGCTTCAGCAGCACAGAGAGAATTAACAGAGGAAAAACAGAGCCCCAGGGCCAAGCTAGGAGGAAAGGGACTCCAGACAGCAAGAGCAGACAGCAGACACATCACAGCAATAAAGGGGAAAGCAGATAGAAATTGGAAAAGCAGGTGGAGATCATGAGTAGGTTTCTAAGTCACATTCTTTCATGGTTTATGTTACCAGCGAGCAAACGCACGTTTCAGTGTCAAGGCTGAGTTCCAGCTTCCGTTGTAACACCTCTTTCACACTCTTATCACTTTCTGAAACAAATTCCCTAAGGATTGCAATTTTCCATACTTGGTTGCAGCTTAGAGGGTGAAAAGTTCAAATGCCTGCAATGCTTGAGGTTCCTCCCTCCCTGTACTACATTTCTGCACATGCAGACACACATTCATAATTTAATACGCTCCATACACTATTGATAGTATATTGTTTGACAAGTAACATGCAAGAGAGGAGGTTATCACAAGTCATGTGAGGAGTGACAGGGTTCATCTGCACTTTGAATCTCAATTCTGCACATTTCTGTGCATTTGATTTCAATCTTAAATTGCCTTTCCTGATTCATGCTTGATTATCTGTTTTGCTATTCATATACATTTACATTCATGTACAAAACACAAAAGGATAAATTACCTATGAAATATACCTACAAAATATAATTCTAACACTAAATGGAAGAACATTTCCCAGATGTAACTTAAAATCATTTCAGAATTGAAGCTGAAAAATGCCACCATTATTTCTTCCTAATCTGTTTTTTCTAACAATGCATTCTGAAAGTCCTATTTTATTTTTTTATTTCTGATGACAGTTGTATTTCACTTTCCCACATGTATTTCCTCCAAGATGGGAACACAAGGTTGGACTAGAGAAGCTAACAAAATCACATAGCATTTTCTTGAAAAAAAATGAATGCAGGTCACAACTTTGCAGGGAAACATTAAAGTATTAACCTTGTTTTGCAGAGGGGAAAAAACTAAAATCCACGGGGATGTCACAGGATGAGCCACAAGGGGCAGATTTGTTGCCTGCAGCATTGTGTTCAGCCCCTACTTCACACCACTCCAAAGGCTGCTTGCTCCAGCAGCTGTGCCCAGTATGGGTGCTCAGAGGGGACACAGCGCCGGTGGCACAGCAGTGGTGGCACAACTCCCTTCTCAGGGGCAGCCCTTGGGCTCCAATAACAACTCAGGAGCTGCACAAATTCACTAGTAGCAACACCGTGCAGAACCACTGCAACCAACTTCATAAATACTGCATCACTGGCAAATACTTCTATCCTCAGATCTGGGACAGCAGAGTAGGCAAAGATTTCCCTGTTACAAGAAGGTAGCAAGGACTACATCCTGCTCCGTTGACCCAAACAGTGACTAACAGAGTGAGGCCGTGCCTAGGGTTTACAGAAATAAGCAGCAATCAGCTAGGAAATGCAGAGTGTGATCTTTATCCAAGCCTGTGCAAAAAGCCTGTCTGAAAAAGAGGTGGAATAAGGGTGTCTAACAGCCCTCCCAGTGCAAGACGGACAACATCTGGTAATGAGGGATAGATTACACTGGCTGTGATGTAAGAGAAAGCGAAGTGGTTGAAAATTCCATGTTAATCTTCGAGGATAAACACTTTATATTGATGCTTTCGAGCACTAGCTTTAGAAACAAATTCTTTAAAATCAATTTCTTTTCTTTAAAATAATGAAATCACTTCATAGCTGCTTTTATGGCTTTGATTTTACTAAAAGCCTAATTATTAGCATTTATTCAGTTCTACAAAAGATGCCATCAAGAATGTGAAACAACATACGTTGCTAACTGAATACTGAATAAATCCAGCAATCATTTACATGACTGACAAGTTTTCAATTCAAACGTTTTCATCATAGAACAAAGTAAATTTGCATAGAAAAGTCATTTGCGGTATAAGCATTTCTAATGGTTTTCTCTCTTTTAGAGGCCTCTCCGTTAGCAGAAGCGCAGCTTATCTCCAACTTTGAGGTCAGCCTGACAGCGACAGAACACTTTTTTCAGTATTAACCTTTCATTTAGTTCCCTCTGCTGGCCGAAACAAGCACAGACAGGGAGGCCAAACCCCCAACCTCCGGTAATGAAAAAGATGTTGAAAACCTATCAGTGACCTTCAACAGAGATGACCTAATCTGTCACAGGGGAGAAAACTAACAAGCACACTCAACCTGCAGGAGAAAAATCAATACAACGCACCACAATGCATCTGTCAAAGCCTAAGCGGTTTTTCACAATTCACGAAGTGACACGAGCGCTCTCAGATGTATCATCAGCTCTATTCGCTTTCCCAGCATTAGCTTTCGTTAAAAACAAAATTGCTGCTTAGTCACCTGGAAGGAATGGTAAAAGCCCTAGGTCTGCTGCTTACTCCTCCTACTCCAGAAGGAAAGTATGTGAATCACATCATAACCTGATCTTTCCTCCTTCTCCCTTTCTACAGAGAAACCTTTAAGGAAGAAATTCATCAGTAGCTATTAGATATGAAGATCTCCTGCCATGAACTGTACTGTTTACAGCTGGAGACAATCACTGAGCAGGCAGGACCAGAGCACCTCACCACTCCTGCACGCTCTCCTTGCAAGCTGCGAAGCACTTTGTGCAAGCTCTCAGGTGCAGGCCACCTTGGAGCGGTGCCCTGCTTTGCACAGTGGTTTGCAGCCCAGGCTGCTCCCTTGGAGGCACGCTGCTTTGCCTGTCCTGGGAAGGGGGCTTTTCCTGGGCTATGCTCACATTCAGGACACACTTGGCTGGCACAAGAGGTGATCCCACACCCAATCCAGGTTTTGCCATCAGGTGACAGTCACGTCCACGCACAGCTAACACTGAGCAGGCCAAATAGTTTTCCCTAATCCAGTGGGCTTTAATGTATCATAAAAACAGGATCAAGGTAAACTGCTGAGAGCAATTGCTCTCAGCCTGCACTCTGCTCAAATTTCACTGCTGCTTTTCAAGCCCAGGAAGAAGCCTTTCTGCAGCTTGTATTCATCCGTCTATCCTAGGGTTTACCTCTCCCTACAAACCACTAGAATGACCGGCTTGACTCATAAGAGAGTCACCAACCAAGGAGAGCAACACATTTATCAGACTCAGCTTCTAATCCAGGGCTCCAGTGCAACCTCACTGATGGACCCGGCAGCTGATACTGCAGAAGCATCTTGAACTTACCATTCCTACCTAACACAAGCTGGTGAAGGTAAAGGCAGACCTTTTGCTCTTGCATTTTCTTTCCTGTTTCAGGAGAAAGCTCTGCAGGTTCACCAAAAGCAACAAAGCTATTGGACACTGGTGTCAAATAATGAAAGCCAAGCAGTAGTCTGAAGGATATGTGCATTCAGAGGCCTGGCCCAGGTCAAGACACCTGCAATTCAAACACCTCAGAGAAAACTTCCACTACAATGATACCAAAAAGCTCTACCTACTCAGTAATATGACATGCAATTCATTTTTGTCTACAGCTTATAAAAGCAAAGCCAAAACACTTCACCAAGAGTTAACCATCAGCACAGAGATAGGAAAAGGAGAAGAAAAGTGTCACAGGGAGATTCAACACAACAAAGACCGGCCTTGCTTGCTTCTTCTTCATAACCACATCAGGGAAGCGTGTTACCGTGAAGTATGTTACAACATGGTCTAGCCCTTTCAGACAGTGGTTTGTTTAACTATGTCCTCATGATGAGGGTAAAACCCCAAAGATCTGGCTTTGATTTTGTATATAATCTTGTGAATCAGTTACGCTGTGAAGAGTCACGGGATTGGCATTTTGTAACACAGTCATGACCTTAGCAATTGCTGAAGTCCAAAGCAACCACTGGGTGAACTGGTCTCTTAGGCAGCATGTTAAAAAGCTGCTGCCTTTGCCAAGATCCCCAGGGACCCCTGAACTGCACTACCAGAACCAGCAACATGCCTGAAGGAAGTGTCTGGCAGCAGGGGACAAGCTCCATCAAGCAGCAAGTTGGACATCTTGTCACAGCCTTTGCCAGCTACAAAGATATATTCTTTTGTTAACCCTTGATCCCCAGATGATGGAAAGCTTCCTGACCACCACAGGTAACTGCTAGCTTTACAGATCTCATGTGGTCTTCCATCAGAAGGATTTTGTTTTTTATTTCCAGCATGTCTATGCCAGAATTTGGAAGGATAAGGCCCCATAGGTAAAAGTGCCTCATTTTCCTATTTCATCTTTGAGCATGGCAGGGAAAGAAGGAAAAACAGAAAGCAGGTACTGGGCATTGCCTACCTAGAAGTACCTAGAAAGACCATCAGCAGGAATAGGGTTAAGGCAGCTCAAGAAGTGCCAGCCCAGACAAGCAGTTCCCTAGCTTGCTACTATTGCTGTGCACTTGAGGAGGTGAGCACCTCCTGATCAAGTCTGGCTCAGCAGGGGCAACACATATCTCTCCTCGCGCTTTCTGAGGTGGCTCTGTCCCAGGCAGGTAATGGTGACCAGGGGAGCAGACAGGCACTGAAGCACAGCCAGGGCTCAGCCAGGGAAGCTGCGCTCATTCTCTGGGCTACTTGAGCTCTTTTAATAGAAACATAGCAACCTAAATTTCCCAGAGTGATTGCCAGTCCCAAGTCACATCTGTGCTGTACTCTAAGGCATTCAGGCAAGAAAACAGATTTTAATAAAGAAAAACAAGAGACGGGTAGAAAACTATTCTTCCTAACTATAGTTTATCATCTTTAAAAAACATTGTTTCAAAAATAGGTTCATTGTGAGAGCTTCTGGAGTTCCTCTCTAGCTTAAGTCCCTGGTTTCTAGTGCACTTCCCAGCCTGTTAAGGACCACACGTGGCATCAGGTAAGAGCACTCACATGCTCTTGCACATATTCAGTTCTGTTTTCTACCCTGTGTATGCTAGTCACTTGTCTTTTTTCTTTCACCTGTCACTCAAAGTTTGCTAAGCAATGCACAACAACATCCAAACCTTCTCCTGAGTAATTTGCTAATTAGTTGACAACTCTTCAGTACTCTCACGTGGTTTAATTTGTTCTTCCCATTGGCATTATGTAGCATTTATTGATTCTGTATTTAACTTGTTATTAGAAAGTGATGAAATCTGAAGGCTCCTTGGATTTCCTATCATCTCCATCTCACGTAACCTCAAAAAATACTGTTCCTTGCATATTGTGTAATATAATCCAGATCTTACCAAAATCTTGAGGTGTGTCATAATTAAGGCAGCTTTGTGCTGAAATTCAAATAAAAAGCGTTTCATCACTTTGTGTTTTAACCTGTATGTAAACCAGGACATTGCTTTAATCCATGATAGTATAGTACTTCGATAAACTATTAAGAGGGGTGGTGGCAACAAAGTATGCCTTTGTCAACTGTTTTGTTAGTGTACTTGAAGTTTAGCAGATTAGAGGAACATTATTTCCTTTGAAGAAGCCATTATCCAACCGAGGTTGTAGAAGGACTCTTAAAGAACTGTTTACTACTGCAGCCACAATACTTGATGGTTGAAGATATACAGCTCTGAACCTTTTTATGACTCTTGCTTTTTCATGTTTTTAAAAATACATAGAATATACCTAAACTTCCAGGATTACAAAAATGCTTTGATTGTCTAAGTTTATTCCTTCCTTCACTTTTGGAAATATTGCAGTGGAGAGTCCACACCTCAGAACATAACAGAAGCTGCAGATGTGGCCAGCAAGAGCTGAAAAAGCTTCATTATCTACACCTTGCTCTGGAATAGAGCATTGAAGTATTTTTCTACTTAAAGTGAAAATCCCCTCCTGTTAAATGACAAACACATAATTTCTATAAATTGGGCAGATGTGCTTCTCTGTTTTCACTCCTCTTAAAGGCAGTGCATTTCACTTCCAGGGATAAGAAGGTACCTCCTGAAGGTTGCATCTCTGGAGAACTCCCCATCCTTCTCTAAATATGGTCAAAGCCTGAAATATTGAGTTGATGTGCCAAGTGCTCGGCAGGCAGCAGTACCTCGTGGCGCTCCAAGTTCAACTACAAGTACAACAGCAGGGAACTTTCAGCTACACATTTCATACTTCCTGCAGGCCTTTACACAGCCACCCAGTTAGGTGTACATAGCTGATGAACTAGATTCCAGTTATCCATCCTGCTAGCACAGTATAGGTGCTTAAAGTTTATGGCTTGGATTCTCATCTCACTGAGCCAATTTTTATGGTAGCTTTGAGCAATGTAAGCTACAGTATAAGAGACAAAGAACAAGCTGGTGAGTTCCTTGTTAGGGAGGTGACATGCAGGTGCTCCACAGATGAGCACTGACAAAAATTTGACTCAGTCTAATTTAGGCTCACAGCTCATATTACTATTAGTTTATATGAAAACTAAGCAGACTTTAGCTACAGTCATTTAAAGCAATTCACAGTTATTAGCTAACATACACTAAACAAGGGTGATATTTCCAATTTACAGCTCTAGAAGTTTGCCAATCTCCGTAGGTATTTATTTGGTCCACTTTCCTCTGAAAGTCTCAGGCACTGTAGACATGAATGGTTTACTTCTCCCACTGCTGGAGAGGTATGTTGTGTCTGTTGAACAGATTCACTCAGATCAGTTTTGTCAAAGGTCAGAGGGACAGTGGAGAAGTGGAATATTTTTCAAGTCTTAGTTCAGCCTCAAATAGGAAGCTTTTTAGCGTACACAAGAGGCGACAAACTCAAAGATTAAACCTTGATAACTATTCCAATCAAACAATATGGCAAAGTCTCATGTTTAGCAGAGATGACCTCCTTTTTGGCCCTTTGAGGGGGAGCCAGACTGAGTCAGATTCATGAAGTTTAAGACTGACTTTTCTTTCATACCAGAAGAGTCAATATTATATTCTTGGCCAAATATCCATTCTGTTAATCTGTTTTAGTCACACAAATTCCAGCCTTGAACTGAGGTCCCTTAAACTCTAATCTCTTCTACACATTTCTGCAGATAAAAAGCAGGACTGATGTATATGTGAACCTAAGCAGGTGAGAAGCAGAAAAGGAGAGCAAAAGAAGGAGTGGGAGAGGAATCAATGAAAATTATGAAAAAAATACCAGTTGAAAAGTATGTGTATCTTAGGAATGCTGTGCTTTTTCCTCCTCCTGTCTGTTTCTCCTCCATCACTTAGTTCCCTTCCAAACACTATTTCTGTTACTTTCTGCTTCATTTCTTGCCCTGGCAAGCCTGAGCATTCCTAAATTGAAAGTCAGGCCCTCAGAATTACTTGATTGACTTGCAGATCACATAGATATTGAAAGTAGCCCCCTGTGGTGTGACTGCAGAGTTCATTTCTTCACACAGAGCATATGCCCACAAGAAGCTTAGAGTAACAGCTGATACGCGAAATACTATTTGAGAAGAAAAAAGAGCTCCTTACGAGCTCTCCTTGGCCCTGAAGGACCAGATCACTGACACCTAACTAAACCACAGTGTTCTAGGGTTTTGCAATTAAGTTTAGACTTTAAAAGGCCAGGCATGCTCACCTATACTAAACCTTTTACTCTGCTTTCTGATTTCCAAGTTTTTAGGATTTGCTCAGATCATGTTTCTCAGCAAACAGATGGAATTTTTTTTTTTTTTTTACACAGAAGCTGTAAACAAAACTAATGAGAATTAAAAAGAAAAACAGAGTTAGCAACACTCAGGCTTTCTTTCAAAAGTAAGCTTACTTTAATTGATACTTAGCTTAGAGGCGTGTTCCAAACACTTGAGGCATTGCAGTGTTCCCACAATTCTTCAAAGCAGGCAAGTCTGTTATTTGCAATCTACTTTCCATCCTCTGAGTCCTGTGACATAGATGGAAAGCAAGAAGGTTAACCTAGATGAGTGGATCAGCTGATTGGTAGATGGCTCAGAAACCTGGTATGAGGATTTCACATAAGCAGCAAATCCCCCAAAAAATGTTGTTAGCATGGGAATCAAATAAATAACCCCTGCTGGGACCCTTAGGTCAGCCAAACACACGTTTGGAGTTTCAGTCTACAGGGTAGATTTGTTATACATGTATTTAATTATCACATAGCCAGAAATGTATAAAATTACCTGGTTGATAACCTACAGTTAAAACACATAGCAGTTCCTGGGCTCCCAGAAGCCAGCCATGTTAAATGCCAGCAACACAGAGCAAAGAAAACCACATGGAACAAAAGAGTTATTTAGTAGCCAGGAAACAAACAAGTTATTAAAATTGTGAAGGAGGCCTTTAATTACTTGCAGAAGTTGTGGGAAACATGACCAGTTACATCTCTATAATAGAGTAGAATTTACCAGTCATCACTGGAATGCCATAATCAATCCCGAATTTGTTTTGCAAGTCAGTTCAAAGAAGAGTTTAAATATGGAAACAAATACCGTATCTTTTCTACAGAAAGAAAAGAATATTTATTTCTACCAGCTTCACATTTCCAGCAGATTATCTTAAAAAAAAGCTTTTAAAATACAGCTGCAATCATCAGGCTTGAGAGGTATTACAGAACATGGAACCATGCAAAGGGATTAACTCTTAATATCATCCAGCTGAACAGCGTGAGCTCATCTGGGTTTAGCTTTCCGAATCCATTCCATTTCTGGGACCTAAGCAAAAACAATAAATCACAGCTAACAGGCCGGCAATTTTTATTTTAAATATTAAGAGGGGTGGATGACTTCCCTTGCATCTCCATTAAGGAACCATTTTTTTTCCTGGATAGGGTGTATTTATTTGTTCATGGCTACTATGTTCCCATCAGTGCCAGGCAAATAATTCATGAGGGATTCTCTCACACAGCACATCCTTTTCAGCTCACAGATTCGCCACGAACATACTGTATTTCTCTCCAATTCATTTGCAAACACAGAACGAGGAGCACCGGGCTGGCAGGTGGAGTGCAACTGCCAGTTAGCACGTGGACTTAGGAACACAGTATTGCACAGGGCACAGATCTTTGCCTGGCTCAAATGAGAGATACGTTCAGCAAATTGGTTGCAGCTTCTGAAGGAGAATGAAACCCATTTCTCACTCGTACTTCAGCTTTTCTGTTCATAAATGTATTGCTGGAACTGCAACTGCCCTGTAGACCTGCTCGAGGTAGGCCTGCTCAGAGCAGATAGATGGGAACATCCTTGGGCTGCAATGAACCCCAAGCAGGAAGGAAAACAGTCCCATAGGAATGTGTGGATAAGTTACCAGTGAAGGGAGGGTAGAATCACAGGTAAAAGGCAATTCTAGTGGCTCAAGGTATGAATTTCCTGAGTGAATCTCTGACTAGAAAATCTGAGGAATTCAAAAACATCCAAACTGTTCCCTCTTTACCCTGTTTGCAACTAAGCTGATAAAGTGAAAAAAAACATTGGGATGGTGGGACTTAGGAAAACTTTACGTTTGGTAAAGAAATGGGATATCACCAGTAGACTATCTAGGAAAGCTCTTTGCTCTTTTCCTGTGACTGTTGTCTATAACCTCTGGCCGTTATCCCTGCCTACAATGTCTCAGTCCTCATCATGCAAATAGAGTTACAAAGGAGCTTCACAGAAATGAGACTTGAGAGTCCAGTAAAGTAACACATGCCAATACTCATTCCTGTGCACTGTTGGGCAGAATTTGGATATCCTATCCCCTGAGGTAGCTGCACTGTCACCCTGGGAGGATGCAGAGGAAGACACAAGGAGATGTTGTGTCATCCATCCTATAGGAAGAGGTAACATAAGACTCGCCCAGCAAAATGGATCTCTCCTTGTCCACTCCCCAACTTCCCCATCTCCATATCTGAGAGCAGCCTTTCCACTCCCAGGTGTCCCCTGGTAACCCCTGCCCATACAACCTTAGCAATAAAAGCAAGCCCAGACTCTGGTTTCCTCTATCAGCACCATGCTGCTGTTTAAGCACATGGCTGCACACCTGCCTGTGTGAGGACTGGGAGGACTGGCAGAGTGCAGGCGCTCTAATAGGACCTCTAGTACCTCTTGCCCCTAAGAAGATTGTAACAAATAAGCATAATGGTGTCAGTGGGGAAAGGGAATTAGTGCTCATGGTTGAGCACAGACTTAGCACACAATTTCATTGCTTTCAGTAGTGGTGAGCCAGCTGGCTGCAGGGCTCTGAAGGAAGATAACTACAAGTCTCTCCTTTTAGTGCCCTTTACCCTTTCAAAGGGCTGGTTCTACAAAAATTAGTGGCCAGTGCAGTAAAACACTGAGTGAAGGGAAGTCTATCAGATGGACAGGATGTATCAGAAGCAACAAAGAAGCACAAAATCAGATACTGAACCAAGTGTGGGGGATAAGACGATAGTATTCTGGCAGGGCTCTCCGCTTACCCTTAGCTGAGGAGGACTCACTGCTTTTAAAAAAAAAGAAAAAGAAAGAAAAAAAAGCAGAGACACTATTTCAACTTTGGTTTTAAGCTTCTCCAGCATGATCCCCTTCTACACAGCTTGGAGGGTCAGGTCAGCCTGATCGCATGTCCACATTTCAAGTTTACTCGGGTGGGAAGGCTGCAGCATGGCTGCTTTTTGGCATAATTACCTAAACACCCCTGATTAGTTTACTTAGTCCATCTTGAGTTGTACTTCTTTTGGCACCTTTATGCATCCTACCTGTACTTTGTTTTGTAATGACAGCTCCCTCAGGAAGCACCATGGCATAGCAGTATGTACAGATCCAGCTTGAGCCATCCAGGACGAATCCTGTCCAAGTGATAAAAGTTGAAGTGAATTAATCATTTACAGCATGTGTGACTTATTGCATAAGGCAACTAAAAAGAAGGAGAATTACAAGTCTGATGTACTCCACGGCACAGTAAATAAAACATTTCTGATTTTGGGCCATGATCTCACCTCCCCACACAGTAGCTCAGGCTGCATCGGGCAGGCCATGCTCTCCACTCAGCAGAGGAGACCTCGCACACCCTCACCACAGGCTTCATGGGATCTTATTTCAAATAGCTATCCTTTAATTTTAAACCACATTGAATAATTATGCAGTGTTTACTGATTAAGCCAATTTGATTGTTTGGGATGATTCAAACACGCCACGTGATGTTAATTCTCATGAGGGATGCATGCATAAACACTTTCAATACGAATATCCATCCTATGGCACTTGAACTGCAAATATTCACATGCATCTATGACATTCACTTGTTCAAAAGGCTTTTCTAGAAAGAACAACTATAAGTTCATAGAAGAAATCCTGGAGCAGTCTGGATAAACGTGTAAGGAAAAAGGGAGGAGAAATTAATTTGAGAGTAATCCCTATTCAGAGGTGTTATTACACTCACAGCTGATAAGTGGCAGTATTTTCCTGCCTTCCAAATAACACTGAACAGCAGAAACACTATCCCACTTCATGAAAATTTCAAAGGCAACAACTAAAAGGGGCATCTGCCTTTTGTTAAGAGCCAGGATTCCTGCCCTTCACTCCCAGTTACAAAATACACACCCAAAATAAGAAGCATACAGCCAATACTGACTGTAAGGCAATTTAGGAATAAGATTCACAAAAAAATAAAGCACTTATCAAGTAATTTAAGTTCATCTGCAGGAGCACTGCTTGCTGATTTTGTTCACAGTTGCTCTAAAATTTCTTTCAGCCTCGGTAATCTGGCAAGTTGAATATAAATTTTAACTGCTATTTTGCTCTGAGCAAGGCAGTGGATCTGCTATGTGGGACTTTTCCTTACTGTTAGTTTTCTCCGTTGATCCTACTAGGAATGGGATCTGAGAGTGCCTGAGAGTAGAGGTTGGCTCCAGGTCTTTTGGGAAAATAGCCTATCAAGGTCACTGCCCCGTCTGCATCCCTTCTGCCTGTTATTTATGTCCCCGCCACCTCAACAAGAAACTCTAATACACAAAGTTCAAGCAGCAGACTCCAGATTAGTTCTCACTGTGCTGCTCACTGTGCACGCATGCCACATTTTAGGTGACAGAAGAAACAACCACATTCGCACACCTGCTGGTCTGACTCATGAAGCATATGCAGGGATGCTGCTAAACAGAAAGACTTTCAGGAATTAGCTATAAAGGTAGATTCAAAATGAGTGTCTCTACTTCCACACACTCAGAGGTGGACACCTTTTCCATGCCTGAGCTGCAAAAGAACCCAAAACAGCTGTAGTCATAAGGGTTGACCTACATATTTGATTTTTGTTTTCTTGCTTTACTACCTAAAGTACTGATAAATTCCTCTATTTTTCCTCAGCTATCAAGCTGAGACCCTGAGTCTGCCAGATACCAACCAGCCAGCAATGAGAAACTGGGAATCCACAGAAGCACGATCTCTTTCCTCCTTTCCAGTCAGAGGAGTCAGACCAAAAGTTGATCGCAACTGCGGAGACACACTAGACACAGCTTCTAGCCAATTGAATACTTACAGGGTGCAAACAGCTCTCCAAAGTCTTGTGCAGTGATCCTGGATAGTGCCTGGTTGGTTGCAAGTGCAAAGGATGCTGCAATTGTAACCTGCTCAGCAAGTCTTCCCAGGGGCATCGCAATAACAACTTTGCTAAGTGCAGAAACCCATATAACATATACTAGCCTTAGGAACTAGATAGGACATGGGGAATGTCAACTCCAGGCAGGCTCCTGGGTAAAGCAGAATCCACAAACCACCTCTTTAAACGCAAGGCACTTACTTAATAGATCACAGAGCAGGCAGTGCTTGAGTGACAAATCATGTTGCTCCAACAGCTCCATGCGTCCTCAGCTTGCAGTGGTTTGGGAGCAGGGGGGAGTCACATGAATACTTAATGCCTTCTTCACACCTATATTTTATTAACAGAAAGAAATTTCTTTTCAGAGCTTTTGTTTGTAAAAAGGTAACTCTCAGCATTAAAGATTGCCCCAGCTGGCTCCTCAGAACTTCTACTACAATGAGGAAGCAGTAAGGGCCAGTTGCTTCCTAAGGGACAGAAAAGAAAACAGGCACAGGAACAGGGCTAGAAGGACAAGATGCCCTACCAGCCAGGGCTCCATCCCACAGTACCTGAGCAAAGCAAGCTGGAGCTAGCAGCCAAGATCAGATCAAGACGATGAGGCCAGGCTTGATTAAGCCAGCCTACAGTTCTGGAACAGCAGCATCCACAGCCAGGCACAAGCATGGCCAAACACAGAGACCAGTATTTCTGCAGCTCTAACCAGAGCTGAAGGCCCAGGGCTGAGCTTAAATAGAGCTCCTGTGCCTATGAGCAGGGACTGTGGGTGTAGCCCCAGTTGTGGATGGTCACAGTCATTAAGGCCTATTACTAATAGGACCAGTAAGGACTAGTTTCTCTACAACGGCAGCAGCTTGGTACCCATCAGAAAAACAAGTGAACTATGAAGAGTCACTGTGTGTCTGTGGCAAGAGGATAGAGCTGGTCTCTTTTCAGTGGTGCCCAGCAACAACAGAAGGGGTAATGGGCACAAACTAGAACATACTAGATGTTCCACTTAAACATAAGGACAAAAGTTTTCCTTTGAGGGTGATGGAGCACTGGAACAGGCTGCCCAGAGAGGTTGTGGAGTCTCCTGCTCTGGAGAATTTCAAAACCTGCCTGGATATGTTCCTGTGCAACCTGCTCTTAGTGAACCTGCTTTAGCAGGGGGGCTGGACTTGATGATCTCTAGAGATGCCTTCCAACCTTTATCCTTCTGTGATTTTGTGCCTCAGAACAACACTGATAAATAATAGTAAAGCATGCCAAACTACCTAACACGCTGACTTGTCCTTATCTCCAAGTGCAGTGTGATTGTTCTCTACTCCAAAAATTAAGTGAATATTGATGAGAGTTACTGATTGACAGCTCTGCAGATAGATAACCTCTGTCCATCCACAGAGCAGAGACTGGAAATAAAGACATGACAAATATAATGTCAACAGAGGCAGCAAGACAAGCTGTCAGGAAGAAGTTGCTCTGTAGAGTGGTTTCATCTGTGCGATCTGCACTCAGAATGTAAGGAGTGTGCTTGCTTAGGTTTTAGTCACTCAACGCAACAAGACTGCATAGCCTCACTATTTAAAAATCACTTTCAGAACTATTTAAAGTGTTTACACAAGGTGATCCTTTCAGATCTCCCAGCTTAAGAAAGATTTCCATCGAGTTTGCATAACATCCTTGTGTGGCGGCAGGTTCTGCACAGCCTCTGACTGTGCTGGTGACCCATTTGTATACTTTCCTCATCAAAAGTAACAAAATGAGACATGTATTGGGGAGCAAAGGAGAAGGAGAGAGATCTCTCATCTAGAGAATAGGACTTACACCATTTCAGAGAACAGTCATAACTCTCAATCACCTTAGTAGATCCCAAAGTTACCTAGAGTTGAAAAGCTCCATATTCCATCACCAGAGATCAGGAATGTGAGGTACCCTGGAACTTAACCCCTCACACAGCAGCATTTACTCTCCTACTTGAATAATCTGGATGCTTTTCAAGTGCTGGTAACTCTTTGGAGTGATGCTGAACTACTTGCATTTTGCAGTTTCTACTACACATTGATTTTTGAATGATATTGTAATTCACTTTGCAAATCAATGCTTGAACTTATGGATTTATACATTTATCAACCTGCAATCTTTAGAGAGATTATTTTGTCAAGTTCTTCACAGTACTATTAAAAAATTAATGGAATGATGTTAAAAAAAACCCCAGCCATTATTGTCGGCTATTGCTACTGAGAACAAGTACCCATCCGAATTATTTACATTTCCATTTATTACCAAAACTGCCCAGAGGCTCATCAACTTGTCCTGAGCTAAATTAATGCCTTTCAGCTCCTTATTGGGAGCTCTATGAACTTCAGGACACACTCAACCATTTCTCTCCTGCGCAGTGAGAGGGAAGCAAGTGAAAGGGTAGAATGAAGTATTGGGAACCTAAGTCCTGAATTTAAGATTTACAGCGCAACGTGCACTCAGGCATGCCCAAAATAGGGGTCTTGTGATCAGCCTGCTTATCTGAGGTCAGAAAAAAGACCTAAAAGCTGACGACCTGGATGGAAACACACAACAAAGAAATTTAAGACTTCAATGGAGGTCAGAAAAATGAGGAACTCTTTTTTTTCTTTATTTTTTTTGGCACCATCTGACTTTTGGATGGCACCAGTGTAGTGCAACTGTGAATTAATAAAGAGAATAAACAATGAAAACCTAAATAGACTCTCTTGACATCAAGCTCTTCCGTACAAATCTGTCCACCAATCCAGCATCCTTCTCAGATAACACTGCATCTCAGATAGCATTGATAAATGTCCTGAGACAAACCATAGGCAGGAGTAGATTAACTGATTATCATTCGTTTCAGAATGCATCTACTTGTAAATGTCAGTCTTAAGGAAACAGTCTTGTTTCCTACTTAATCTGCTCTCTTCTGAAAGCCAGATCAGTGACTCAGCTTTTCCCAAGTTGTGACTCCCCACAAAAGTGCACCATTCATAGTGCTCTGTCTCCCAGGTAGTTCCTCACCCCACCCTGCTTCATCTAGCAATGCAGAAAGGACAAGAGGGTCATGATCTGCAAACAGAAAACAATTGACTAAAATGTAGGAGGAGCTGCATACTCCCATACTCAAAGTTTCAAGACTAATTCACGAGGGAGACAGGCAACCTGTGCTCTCATTTATGCCCACTCTGCGAAACAAGTGGTATCACTAACTTCAAGTTCTCAAAGTTTTTTCCCTCAGAGAAGAAAAGAACATGCTTTCTGGGGCTGGAGACACAAGTATAACAAATTCTTTCCTGAACACATTAGTGCAGAATTATATGTTGCACGCCATGTATTTTCTCATGAATGCCTGGACAGGTCTGATATCCCTATTTAAACTGAAAGTATTATTATTTAATTCTACTAAATTGATTCTTGTTTCTAATTATGATGATGTGTCTATCATCCCTAGCATGGCTCTTTTTCAGCATTATAAATACACCTGTTCTTCAATCTACATGAGTAGATCACATATTACAAATTAAATTTCCACTAATAAAAGGTCCCTCTTTACTCATATCTGTGACAGAGAAGCACAAGAGTCATGCCGTCTGATTATTTCGAACTTTGTTTAGCAGCAGTTCTGCAAGGAGGGAATCTTTTCTTCCTAAAATATGGAGACACGGCAGGTGAGGCAAGAATCTAGGCTAAAATCTTTTGAATGGCAAGCTAGGGGGGCAAATACCAAACTTGTCACTAAGTAATACTGTCAGTGTCCAAAAAGCCTACGTGCTCTTCTCTTCTACTTTAGTTTAAAAAGCTGCTCTAAAGAGATTTCTCACATAAGAAAGGGTTTCCATGTGGCCATTCTCATCTGTCTCACAGGGATTTCTCCTCATGAGGAGTGCCTCCATGTCTGGTGCAATACTGGCTTGAGAAAACGCACAATTGACCTTGCCCCTCGCCGCCTGTGTTTTCATCATTACACTGTATGTCCCATTCCTACACAGAAAATGCTTGTAAAGCTGTGCTGGGAGCTAAAAGAAGGGCCTAGCTGCAAATAATCCCACTGGAAGAGTTCATACCACAGGCTGGAAATAGCTCCATCCATTAGCATGGAAGAAGGGAAAGGGTTGTTACTGAAGAAACATGCACATCGCAGCGTGGTTTTGTTTTTGAAGTAAAAACACAGTGAATAGATCTGATAATAGTCTTTATTTTCTGTTACAGACCTTTAAGCGCGTGTTAAATACAAAGACAGTTTCCCCAGTAAATTATGGAGGATCATATATGTGGGTTCACCCTACAGAGCACCCAATACCATCAGAGCTTGGGTCTTCTCCCCCAAAAAACTTCTCGCTTCAGGCTAGATTGTTACATCCAAGGCTTGTACGTCAGCCAGTCAAGCCCCAATGGTTGTCTGTTCATCTTAAAGTCCCATCAGGGGCTGATGTAAAGTGTTGAAGTGGAGCCTGTATCATCTCCTGCCAAAAGTAGCAGGGAAACACGCTGTCTCAGGACTCTCAAGATCAAAGACAGAGGTCTAATCCGTGCTGCAGAAACTATATACATTACAATACAGTCAACAAGTTGATATACCATCTCTCACAGGTGCTTGCTGTTCATTACTGATGGACAGAAATAGAGGTAATGTCACCACACAGGAGTCATCAATCAGATTTTAAAGATATGTTTGATGACAAAATTTTCAAGGGCAGCAAAACCTGTGAAATTGCAGCCTAACCTCTCTACATACAGTTCAGAAATCGGTATTTTAATATAGGGAAAATATAAGCAGCTTTAGCCATGCTATGACTACTGTAAGTTATGCTTTTATGTTTCTGTGAAACTATTGCTATTATTTCAAGATGGTTATTGAGTTCTTTTCATTTCTGGCACCTGTAACAGTTTGTGGTTTTGCCAGAGGTTGCAAATATTTCTCAAATTTTCTTTAATCTTCTTGACGCTGGGTTTAGTAAGAAGGCAAAAGTACTATATTTCCCATTGAACGGAAAAGGCAGACCAAAGACACACACCTGCCCAGAATGATAAACAGAGTTAATAATGGAGACAAAATTTGAATAGGAATAAAACTGGAAACCCCAGTACTGTACTAAATGTTCTTCATAGGGAAGTGCCATCTTCACAAATGATATTGCAGAGAATCATGGTCAGGACTGACTGAGGCTGTTTGTTCCCGTATGCCAGGCATGGGGTCTGCCCAGAGTACACTCAACACAGTGCAAAGTCTCCCAGTGATGGGTGTGAAATGAAATCATTTGAGGTGGGAACACATAGAGAGAACAGGAGAGTGAAAGAGTAAGAGACGGAGCTCAAAGGAAATGTAACAAAGTGACAGACGTGACTTTTCTTCCTTTGTTTTGACCAGCTAATATTATGCCATCCCAGTTTTCATACTTAGCTGCCCAGGGAAGAAAATTGATGTCTGGGGAAGGTATCTAGGATAAAGCAGGCTTTTACTCTGCTTACCAAAACAAAACAGCTAAAACAGGCTTTAATTAGACAGAGGACCTCTTTAAGGACCTTAAAAGCATGCTCTGTTTTGGAGCCTTTGCATCTGCATTTTTAAATGCTGATATAATTTGATGCTTGTGTAATAAAAAAAACAACAAAACCTTCCGAGTGCTTGGACAACATCAGCTAAAAGATCCTGACAGAAACCAAGCTCTGAAGCTGCAGCAGCTCAGCGAGGGTTGGTGACTTGATGGAGTACTTGAAGCAGGAAGAAGAGTTTTATCAGCTACTTTCAGAGAAGGCTCCTAGCACATCTTGCAAATCACATTTGACATTCAACATAGCCTACGAAGAAGGAGCAGCTTCTGACACTGTTCCCTACCAGCTTCCACTCTTTTTCTTTCCTGTTTAGCTGGAAAGAGTGTAGACAAGTCAGCAGAGTGCAGGCCATTAGCTAGCAGAGGCGGACAGGGAAGTAAGTTAAAGCTACTGAGCCGCTCTGCCACCAAAAACCTCTTTCCAGTATGGTCTATGGTGAGGGAGCTCAGAGGGAGCAGGTTTTTCACTAAGGTATCATAGCAATCTCTTTCTCTGAGCATTAATATAATCTGCACCTATGCTCCCTGTGTATTTTTTAGGCACTTCTGGCCAAGAACAAAACCTCTCTCCAGGGTCAAACTCAGCCTCTGTGAAAAAGCTCAGACTGCTCCGCTGGTGTGGGGCTGCCCAGAGCAGTGTGAGGATGTGAGTCGTTTGCTGGTGATCACCCAGCGTACAGATACAGGCTTGGCACCTCACCACTGCACCACAATACACAGTGTAGATGTAGGTCTCTCACGCTTTCCAAATAATGAAGGTAGCTGCAGTCTCAGATCCTCCCACAGGAGTTGCCAACATGGAAAAAGACTTTTACAGAAGTGGAAAATCTCAGGGAAATCTCTCATGTGGGAAGTTAATAGGTAGAGATTCTTGAAGCAGCTTGCAGAAATGATCATACATTTCATTTTCATAAGCGGAAAACGTGATCAGACTGCTAGATTTGTCAGCCTCTTTTGTGCATTGAGAAGCTATATAGAGATGATAAAATTATGTGGGGTTTCTACCTCAAAAATAAGGGGCCCACCTCTAGTTAAGCGATGTTGTTTGTGGCCTTAATTTTTTAATTGCCTTTTTTAACTGTGCAATAACAAGCATATTCTTAGCACCTTTCTAAGCCAGAGGGAGTTCTCTGGGCCAAAAGCTCAGCTTCATAACTGCTCATCCCTGTGTCTAACTTCACTGGCAGGAGAAACCTTGTTAATAATTCATGAGTAGGCTTGCAGATTAAGGCCCTCAAGCACTTTTATTCTGAAGAAAGGAAAAAAGGATTTGTTCTGTAAAGGTGTGACATTAATATTAAAAAAACCCAAACACAACAACAACAAAACAAAACAAAAAAACAACAAAACTTTGAAAACACTTTGTTGGCTTCTTCATAAGAGCACAAGGGAGCTAACGATCATCTGCTCTAAAGTTCAAAAAAACCATGTGTGGGCTTCTGAAATCCAGGAATAAAGCCAACTTGGCCCAAACAGTGCCTCATTTGTCTTGGCCATTTAGACTGCTGACTTTCCTTAGCTGACTGTGAGATTTCACATCTTCATATGAATGCACTGTGCATTCCCTAGTTTAGCTTCCTTCCATGGCTGGATCAGATTGGCAGGTTGGACCGCGAATCTCATTTCCTTGTAGTCTTTAGTTAAAATACAATGACAGTGAGACGTTATTTCTTCAAATGCATTTCTCTTACGACCTGCTTTGTATTTCTGAGTAGATTCTTTGAGGAAAATATGCTTTCTTTCCGTATCTTTCTCCCCAACTCTCTTTTACTGCCTTTCTCTGAGCCAAGATGCTTTATCAGATTTTTCCCTCCATCAGATACATCAGTCAAGTACATAATGAAGTGAAAAAAACCATTTTTAATCAATTAACAGAAGTCCCCTGCTGACAGCAGTACAATCACTGAGCTAGTATAATAAAGATGCTTATCAGAGGCAACTATTAAGAGATTAATTCCTTTAGGAGTTGACCTTAGCTTCCCTGACAGTAGTGCTAGGAGTAGTTTTGCTTTGAAAGGTCTTCTCCCAGATTAGACGTTTATCAATGTTTGGGTTCCCAGCAGTTGCTTGTTCTTGTTAAAAATTCCACTTCACTGTTTCTTCCTCTATTCCCCTGTGAAAAGGAGATTTATTAGCATAAATCAGAAATATAAATCTGGGATACCATATGTCAGATAAACTCACCCTAGGAGACAGGTGAAGAAGGGACGTGCTTTTATTCTTTGGCCTATGTGGTGCCAGTTTGTGGAAACTAATAAAACAGATCACATGTTCATGCATGTTGCTCCAGCCAAGAACATCTGATAAACTGCATTGTAAAAATGGAAATGGAGGAGCAACTCCCCCCACCCGTCAACACCCAGCCTTTAGAGGCAATGACCTGGAGCTAAAATGGTGGGGCTGTTCCCGCTCCCTTCTCTGCCTGACCTCCTGGCTCTTTATTCACCAATTCATTTCCTCTGCTTCTCTGACAGCAGCTCCTCTCGCTACCCCATTCCTCCTCTCGATGTCACAGGAGCAGATCCTCCTCCCATGCTGCCCTGCCATCTGGAGCAGCATCCGTATTGCTCTGCACCTGATTGAATTTGAAGAGAAGCAGAAAGTTGGTCTCGGGAAGAGACATTTCCTAACCCTGCTTTATGACTCCTCCAAACGTGGCATCTGCTGGGAGGAATAAACACCTCCTGAACCTTTGCCTCCAGAAGTTCAACACTTGCCTGCTATTTAACTTGTGGCCCACCATACCTTGAAGTCATGCCTTTCTTCTATAGCTGACTTGCACTGTAGCTTCCTTCTAGAGGGTAAGTTTTTTCTGTGACAGGAATATCCCACCCTTGTGGGGTGTTGATTCTGTATCTTCAGAGCAATGGAATCTGCTTTCTCCCTATGTGGAGTGGCGAGATACAGCCCTCAGCTCCTTCTCGCTCTCTTTAGCAGTGTGTAACACAACAGCCAGAAAAATGAGTTCCTAGCAGCTTGGGGGAGAAATGGAACCCAAACATGAACAGCCCTCCACATGAAGGGTTCAGGGCAGGGAATGTAAAACCCTATTGCACAGGGTAGGCCATGCTGATGGATAACTTGTTTTATGGCTAGTGAGATCCAGCAGAAAGAAATTTCTAATCATCGCCCAAGGAAATGATGAAAAAAATACAAATTGACGTGCAATCCGGATGCACTTACAAATGCCAAGGCTCTGGCAACATCACGATGTTAGGAAACTTATTTTAGTATCAGTCTTAATATTTGACAGATGCAAATTAGAATCAAGTGTCACCCAAGCCAAGAACAATTTAACGTAGGGAAAAAAACAAGGCATTAAATTAAGTTCATGGAAGCTCACAGATAGAGGACAGCTCAAGGATTTCTGATGATTGCTTTGCTTTGACAGTCTGTTTTTTAGACCTTTGAGGAAACTTCAGCCTGATATGGGGGTTACCAGAAGCCCCAAAAGAGTCTTGGACACAGGAGCAAGAAGCCAGGCAATAGCACTGTACATCATAAAAGATGTCTTGGAGGCCATAGAGTGAGCCACCTACAGGTGGCCAGGTCACCACAGTGATCTTGTACTTGATGATTTGAGCAATTTATGGGACAACTAGAGGCTGAGAACAACAGGTTAGTGTACATTTTGAGGCTTCTTCAAAGCATCTCAGGAGTACAAGGGTTTTAAGATAGGTGAACATAAAGGGCCATTCTGCTGGCCACGTGTCCCTGGAAAGCTGTGCACTAACAAGGTGGCAAAATTTCATTTTTACACTGAAATCTACAGACAAGACTCACTAAGAAATGGCCACTGGCCAAGTGGTAAAATAAATGTGACCAGTGTCAGAAATATATCTGAAAAGCCGCACAACTCCATAGCTAATCTAATGTCAAAACCAGTATTTTAACATAGACAGAGTCTGACATGTAAGTAACATGTGTCAGCAAAGGGAGAAGACTAAATTACTCCCATGTGAGCTTGTGGCTGCGCTTTCTTTACACACATTCGCCTCTGATTCAGTGCAAACCCAGTCCTAGTAAGCATAATGTAAAGGGTGGAATTTCCCCATATCCTCCGCGGTCCTGCCTATCCAGTGCTATCACCACTTAGCCCTGAAAGGGCTTTCAGAGGCCCATTCATGAGTCCAGGAACTTGCCCACATAAAAACAGCAGAGGCACAGAAAGGGCAGTATCTCTTATCCCTGCCCCAGTATCTCATGTAGTCAGTCCTCTAGCATGAACGTGCATGAAGGAGCTGTCTTAGTTTTCCCTAGTTTCCTCTTGAGCAGCAGAAGCTTCATGGGGTGATTTGGTGGAGTCTTTGCTTGAGGGTGGCATCACAGTTTCTACCCAGACCATACTGGGTCTCTCTAATGGATAACCTGTGATCTGCAGAACATGGTGGCCAAATGTCTGCCACAGGAAAGAGGGAACACAAGGAAAATGAGTTGAGTGCTGCAAAGGAAACGACTCTTCCACCCAAGGGCTGGGCAGTGCTCAGTCACTGCTGTTAAAAACTGCCTGGAAGCATGAATGTTAATATTAAGCCAGATCTGGTGTAGAAGCAGAGAGATTCATTCCATTTCATTATGAAATAATACCAAGCACCATAAGGTGTCAGCTTTCAAGTTCGTAAGTTATAAATTAAGTGTAAACAGCCCACGTTCTGAGCTTCTCTCCAACCACCTATTTAGCCTTCCCTTGTGAAAAATTAATGAGTCTATAAAATAGCTTGTAAATTTAGAGCAGTCATGTTTTTTTTAAAAAAAATCAACAGTGCAATTTTCCTAGAAATCTCAAAGCATTAGCTGGCTGTAGCCATTGCTGTTAATCAACGGTCTTAGGTGTGCTACTATGCTACAACAAAAATTTTTCACCTCCTGCTAAGATTCTTGCTCCAGACCAGTGCCAGGGACAAGATAAACCACTCTGGTTATTAGGCTATCCTAGTGCAGCAATCCCTGCTTTCAGCAGCCTGGCAGACTGCTTCCTTCATGGAGTGCTTGAGGACTTAACCTCTTATCCGAGACATCAGGAGAAGAATTAGCAAGACAAGTTTCATAATCAAATTTTCTACCTGGAAAATTCACCCTAGTCAAATCTTTTGGTTGGTGGCAAGGAAAACGAGCAGAACCAGATCAGCTAGCTCAGTATTTCTGCTAAGAGGATTCCCTAGGGAACTCTTTCACTATTTTGTGACCTTTTGGACTTGCCTCCAGACAAAAAGCTGTGTTGGTCATTTTGCAAGGCGCTCTGCAACTTAGCAAGGACCTCTATTCCTGACCATGGGAATGGAATGGACTGCCCAGGGAGGTGGTGGAGTCGCCATCCCTGGAGGTGTTTAAGGAAAGATTGGATGTGGCACTTAGTGCCATGGTCTAGCTAGGTGTTGGGTTCATAGGCTGGACTTGATGATCTCAGAGGTCTATTCCAGCCTCAACAATTCTATGATTCTATGATTAACATGTTTACTTCTAGCAATCTCATTAACCAACCCCATGTAAAGATAAGAGAGGAGTAGAAGACGGTCAGAGGGAAGCAGGAGACAGGTAGGCTGAGGAACAGACAGGGACATGCACAACACTCCATGCGTTGGAGTCATGAAGGACCACAACAGAGGATTGCAGAGAACAGACAACAGACCGGTCCAGATGTACCCATATGGGTCTGAAGGCAGCTTTCCATGCAGTTGAAGACATGCCCCCACCTACCTCCATTCTTTTCTATTGTCTCTTGGGACTTTGCTCAACTCCTAAATCACTACTCATGGAGCCTATTAAAAAAAGAAAAAAAGATGTTTCTACACAAGAATTCTGTATCAAAATACATTGTTGCTTGCTGGCCTGTGCCTGGCCAGAGACGCTGGAAGAGGAGAGAGGATTTAATGGCTGCTGTAGCACCACAGCAGGTGATGTTCTCTATCACAAGGACAGGTGATATCAGGACATGCAGGATGAAATGGCTGTAGGATGAGCTCCATGACTTTCTGTTCACTTTTATAGTTATGCTTAACATTTGGGAGGATTTTCTAAATAAAGAATTTTGGTCAAAAAGTTATTTCACAGAAACAAACTCTTTTTTGTTAATATCTCTCATGAAATATCCAGCTCTTTTTAATTGAACAGAAAAAAATCCCAACACATTAGAGTAAGCAAGGTGGAATAAACAAATCACAGAGATTACTTTTCCCCTCTGTATATGTATATGTTCTGTATTCTTTCTTTTAGACAAACTCTGATTATGCACAGACAGTAGGTTGCCGTGACAGTTTGACAAAAGTGGTAGATTTTATTAGATGTCATGTTAACTTATTCAGTAAATTCCTACAAACAAACATTAAAATGGATACTATTCCTCTAGAGACAAGACAGAGAGATGAGCATAATAACTTTATCGCTCTTACATGTAGAATATTTGTAATTGAGCAGAAAGCCTGATCCCAAATGCTTAAAAATATAAGGCTGTGGCAGCAAATGTGATTGGATTTCTTATAATCTAATCATTTTGCTCCATATGTGGCCCACAATCTGTTCAGGATTGTTAAAATTCCAGAGTATTGTAGTGCCTTCCCCAGAGAATGCTGGGAAGAGCTACAGGCAGCCTGGACCAGATGGGATGCCAGTGACTTCAGCCAGCAAAGGCAGAAAAGAGGACAGTTGTTAACTCCTTCTTCTCCAGCCACCACAGAGGAGGTCCAGGCAGGAAAATTAATACAGTCTCTTTTCCAATACTGTAAAAGGCAGTTGAAGGTTTAAAGCTCCCAGGAGTAAACTGCTGCAGCCCATGGGGACAAGCAAAGCAAGGACAGATAATCACATCCTTTTGAAAAATTGTTCAGTGCTGTAAGGTAGAAATTTCGGTTGCTTGCAAATTCCCCTGGGTATGTGAAGGAAAAGGGGCTCACAGGAGTCCAGGAGGAAAGTGAAATGCTGTAAATGAAGTCAGCACCTACAAGATGAAAGGCCTCTTGGTCAGACTGAAGATGTCTTTAAAAAGCTAATGGAGTAGCACAGAATCAAAGAGTCTCCTTCCAGAGGAGTGAAATTCAGCAGGACCATGCTTGATTTTAAAGCACGTCTGGCTGCTCTGCATTCCTTGTCCCTCTCTAACTTGTTACTGAAAGGAGTTAAATAGGCACCTCTACCACAGCAAACTCTTGGATTCTCCTTGTCCACCAGAGTGGATTAGTTCTATTTATATAAATTTAGGCCATTGGCATATTAAACAAGTGATGCTAACTAAAAACAAAACATAGGATTACCCTGTTGAAATGGCACACTGATGGACAACGCTACTTCTTTCCTTCCTGTGACTTTCTTAACTGAGGTTCTAGCTAATCTGAAAACCTCACCTTACTATTCCACACCTGCCCAAACCGTTGTACAGCTTTGATGGCTTGAAGGGATTTTTGCAGTTGTTTTCCAAGGCATTATTTAATGGGACTTAATCTAAAATCCTGAAAGCCTAGGGGTATGGTAAAAGGAAAAGGAAATTAAAGTAGCAGCTCAAGACTGTCAATATGTTTTCCTCTTTGATTCATAAAGAAGCTGTTAGTGTAATACTGATTCCTGGCTGGGAACTTGAGGATTTTTCTGTTGCACTGAATTTACTCTTGTGGAGGAACAAATAAGGAATTTTCCCATTAAGTTGGATATAACATCAGATGCAATCTCTCACATCGCATGAGATCAGAGCTTTGCACAGGAAATCTCCTCTACATCACACTTACTATTTCTCAACAGACTCCACTGACTAATTACAATCATTCTTATAAATATGGAATATGAATACAGTGAGAGGTAATCATGTCCAGAGTCTTTAGATTGTTGCTTATTAAAAGACCCTCCAAGGCTATCTTCAGTTTCAACACCATCAGAAAAGGACGATTTTCAAGTGTAAAGATGCCACCTCTTGTTCTGGAGACAGACTGCTAAGGAAAAAACACATTTCATTTTAGGAGATACAGCAATTATCACTATATATAACTCCCTGGAGAACTTCTCAACATACACAGGCCATAATGGAGGCTATGGATCCAAAATGAAGAAGGCCACTGGCTTTTTCTCCTACAAAACCAGTATGTACTGTCATGACAACCCACTAGCTTCCAAAACAACCTACTCCTATACTCTCACCTGGGTACACACTACAGGAAAATTCCAAGTCTGCTTTTGACTTGAAAGTAATTCCCTTTCTCTCCTGCTTACTAACACCTCTGAATAGGAACAGACTAGGGATTTTCTTATCAGACAGTCCTTTGAGTGTTTGTGCAATTCTAGGATTTGGCAAAACCTGGAAGAAATAGAAGCAGCTACCCTACTACAGTACCCTCGATAGGTTTTAAGTGCCAGACTTTTGCTTAGGCTCATCTTTCACAGCTTCAAAGGAAAATCTGATTCTTTCTGGAGCCCAGCTGTGTGTCTAAAGAAGGTGTTTTTTGAGCAATAATACTAACTAGAAGTAAGCTAACTTCAAGGACATACTAACTCCAGTAGCTGTCAAGCAATGATTCCAACAATCCTGCCAACAATCCTGGGAGGGGATTTTTAGAGCACTCCGCTTTCCACAGCTGTAAGGACAAGTCAGAAGTTAGATTCTCTTTCCAAGAGGAATAGATTGTAACTTGCAGCCATGGAAAATGCAAAATTTACTTGGCTGCTGTAATTCCTCCTACAGATCTGATATGGAAGATATTAGAAAGTGTCAGACATCCACAGCTACTTCCATGTAGGGCTATGAACATAGTTTATAAATACTAATTAGTTAAGAAGGTATTTTGCAGGCCAAAAGATAGCTGGGAGCCAAAGACTAATAATTTCAACTCAGTTACTCATAGGATATATATGTGTGCATGTGTAAAAGATCAAAAAGGAGAATATTAGTTGTCTCATAATTGAAAAATCAGATTCCTATTTTCCCAGGCATTTTTAATACACTTACCAGCTTTCATGAAACGGAACTACCTGGGCAGGGCTGGGAGCACAGGGAAGTTGCCTGTCTTTGGGTAATGGCCTGGGTGACAGTCAGGGCCTGACTCAGCTGGGAGGTGTGTGGGAAGACAGTGTAGTCCTGTTACCACTCTTCCATGTATCATACTAATGGGGGGCATTAGACCTCTCTTGGACCTTCATATGCATACCGTTTCCTTATGAAGGTGACCTGACTATCTCAAAGGGAGGTTGCCAGGGCCAGGGAATTGCCTCATCAGAAATGTGTGGTCAGTTCACCTGAACAAGGAAACTGGGGCTGAAGTTTCAAAAAATACACATCTGAAGGGTTTTTCACAGATCTCTGACGATTTGACTCTATGCTCCAATTTCAACAGAGCTCCTTTGTTTTTAGTGTTACTGACCTTTTAACACAGCTGCTACATGATAGAGTATAAATCAAGCCTCCGATGTCAAAGGTGGTCATCTCTCACATTTGTGAAATGTATTGATGGCCAGGAGGGTTGCTACAAAAGTAAGATCTGTTGAACTGTCCTCCTGAAGTAACTGAAGTGCAGCAGAGCCTGCTCATTACAGACTACATTTTTCTAGTGAGAAGTCTGTTGTATCAATTTTATGCCAAATATTCCTATTGTAACTCCATTCATTCAAGCTCTAGGAGTCATGATATTCGCTCTTAATTTTCTCCATAGAGAATCCTGGTTTTTCCTTTGATACTGCTTCAGTGAACCTCTAAATCTAGAAAATGCATCCTGCTCCAGCAAAGCATGTAAGCACACATATGGGAAGTATGCAAGAAATCACCGAGAGAGGAACTGGACTACTTCCATACTTAAACCATCTTGTCATCCTCTTTCACCCGACATCCTTGCTCATGTTACTCAGTGGGAGACAAAATACTCCTTCAACCATTTGGCTTAACACAGCTGAAATGATGGCCGACAGAAAGATTCTCATTGCCTTTCCCAGAAGCTTAATTGTGTCCTGATTAACAGCTTGTCTGGATTGCAGTGGAGAGGACAAGACAGTGAGTCCATCCCTTCTATAACAAACATGTCTACTCTGTCCCTATCGACTAGGGATTATACCAATCACAAGTGGTGTCTGCTCCTGAGCCCTGGCCAGAGATCTTCTCACTTGAGAACGCCTGGTACTTTCTTACAGTTCTTCCCGCTTACTTCCTCCCATGACTCCCTTCAACTCTCAGCAAAAAAAGACACTGTATCCCCTACACTTATATTATTGCAAATATCTTCTCTTGTGGCCTGTTTTCAGTGCACATTTTTCATGTGCCTCGTGTGACCTACACCTCTCTCTTCCAGGCCAGCTCTGGGAATGCACTGGGCTTTGCAGCATCTTTTGCTCCTGCTTCTATTTCAGTAGGGGAACTGTTTGCTTCTGGCTAGCTGCTTATATTTTCATTAGTTCCCAGGTCAGTTACCCAAACATTAACTGTTCTGGATTTGACACCAGAATGACAATTTGTATGAAAGATCATATTTGCTACTTGTTTAGCAAACATCATGCCATGTCCCTTCCTAGCTCCACAGTGTCAATACTGATCATACAGTACCTATATCAAGGCTCCCACACACTGCCCCTTTTTTGAAAACCCAGTTGCTCAGCAAAACTTTTCTGCAAATAAATTTTCAGCACATCTTTGATGAACAACATCATAATTATTCTTTCTATCTTCTGCAGTGAGAGTAAGCACACAAAATATTTCCTTCCATTACATCAGTTAATAACAAAATTTACTTTTTCATAACGATCTGCTATGTAGAATCTCTTGAAGCCTCTTTCTACTTGCTCCTCACCTGTCTCTCTTCTTAGCAAACTTAGGAAGGCTTGAATAATACCTCTCCAAATCAAGGGGGACAACAGCAAAGAGTTACTGCAAGTCACTCTTCAAACACTGAACAAGAGACTTTATTTCAAAATAAATAAATGAATACCAGGCCTAGCCTCCCCACTATATGCTGTCTTTGCCCCCTGCAAAGTACCTGCCTAGAAGCTCATGCAGGTTTCTGGGGCTTGCCTTTCTGAGCAGAAGCTGAGCACACACACCTACAGGAACAACACCAGGGCTCCCTTCCTGACATCTCAGGCCAAGAGGCACATGCACAAATCCTGGCCATACCCAGCTCTAGCTCAGCAGGAGCAGCCTTTTCAGGACCATGGCTTCTTTACAACTTTTGTAGCCCCAACTGCAGAAGTGATTGTTAGCACTTGCTGTGAGCCATTTCCCATGCACCCTTTTCCTGCCTGCTCCCTCAGCCACAATGCTTGCACACCAGAAATATTCCCCCAGCCCCTATACTGTTGAAGTTTCTTTCTTACACAGTCTCCTCAAGCCAAGAAATCTGCTCAGCTCTATTCAGTAGATTCCTAACAGTCTTCAAAGGATTGCTAATTCCAGTCTGCTTAAAAAAATGCAGAGCATTCTCTCCCTTAAAGCTTCTTTCGCCTTCCCTTCTGTGAGCCAGTCAGCACCTGTTGGGCCGTAAAACATGCTCCAGAAGCACAGTACACCTGCAATTATCTGAAACTTCTGCAGTGCTGTGGGCAAGGAGATCACAAGCTCCATGGAAGCAGCATAGAACTGCTCATGCAAAACTAGTTTTCTATAGGAGATTGGTGCACCCCTGGATGGCTTGTACTAAGGGCTGACAAGGGTTAACAGTGTTTGTTCTCTCCATCTCACCCCCTCCTCTCTGTGCATTTCTGTCAAAGACCTGCTCTCCGGCCAGCCACCGCTGGGATTAGGCTGCTCTAACAGTCTGGCTGACACTCTGTGCAGGAATAAAGTCCTGCTGTCTGGAGGCAGCACACACGAACGGAACGTGCTTCACAGCCCTCCAGAAGGAACTGAAAGAGCAACCACCAGGACTTTGAAGATTTCATAATCATGCAAATTTAGAATACCCTCTGAAAACACCCAGTTTAAGAAAATACCAAAACTCTCTGGCTTTTTTACTTTTCTTGAAAGACTGCAAACATTTTACTTACTATGTTTCTTCAGGAGCCATATGGAAAAATCAGTTCTGTCCCGTTAAGCTGATTGCACAGTTTTGGTTTTCATCTGTCTACAGAGGTCTGAAAATCTCTGTTGTTTTATTTTATGATTTTTCAGCAAAGAAAGCAAGTGGTCTGGAGATCATTTGGCCAGAAACACAATAGGTAAGCAGAGTATTTTTTGTGCAACGTATTTCCAAGAGTCTGATTGTATACTCCTTGTGTAATCAAAAGAAATCAGCCTTTAGGATGATGGGATAAGCTTTGGGATAAGCTGATCATAGGTTGGTTGGTTGGTTTGTTTGTTTTCCTGGACAAGAAAAGCTGAGCTGCTGTGGTATCAGTGTGGTTTGCAAGATCCTGTCATTTAAGCAGCAGAAAGACTTTTTTTTATCCTCTTCTTTTAATCCTCTACTGAGCACAGAGCAACTCAGATTCCACTGTCAAAGGTAAAATATTTGGGATTGTGTTTTGAATCTGTAAGCTATAGGTAGACTACAAGAATAACAAAGTAGCTAAGAAGTGACTCAGTCATAAGGAAAGCTTTAAGAACATTAAACATAGAATCAATATCTATGAAAGACTAGTTATTATGTCTAAAGTAGTCTTTCAACTTGTTCAGATGGTTGTTTAATCTTGCATTCAGTCAGGTGCTAAAAACATTACAAAGAAGAAGAGAATATCCTAAATTTATCAGGATGTTAAGTAGGACATTCAGTTGACCTGTTAATGATAATTTCAATAACCATCTCATTGATACTAAAGATGTGCATTACTTTGGGAATCATAGATGAAAACAGATTTTATACATTAAAAAATCTACATATACATACAATACTACAT
This sequence comes from Baryphthengus martii, assembly GCA_013396935.1. NCBI lineage: Eukaryota > Metazoa > Chordata > Aves > Coraciiformes > Momotidae > Baryphthengus > Baryphthengus martii. Next base: position 98,534 of record VWZK01006058.1, read on the forward strand.
TTAAATGTGCACATATGAACTGGATTTATAAAGGAGTTGTTCCTTTTACAAAGTCACTTTAATTATAATGGACATCAGGTCTGCTGAATCGTAGATATTTTGACTGCCTAAGATCTCCTGCACATACACAGGTACCATGAGGAAAGAGCTGATCTCAGAAACTAGTAAAAATTACAAAGGGTGGAGCTTTTGTCTTTTTTTTCTTTTCTATCCTTAGTCAATAATCAGATTTAACTAGGATATTTACTCCTTGCTGCCCGTAAAATGCAATAAGCTACTTTTTCCTCATAAAAGGGATCTTGCTCACAGAGCTCCCTCTGCTTTCCAAATCCCTGAGCTACAGCTGGTGCTTATAATAAAGGCCTATGCCCTTCCTTCTTCTCCCTTTCATGCCCACTCTTTCTGAAACTGGGTGTAGCAAACAAAAAATTGTAAAGATAATCAATAACTTCACACAGTAGCGTACTGTCAATATTTCTTGTCCTAACTGAAGCCTCTTATCTGTGCAGCTCTATGCAATGTACACAGCACAGTTTAAATAATATCAGTATTTTCAGAGATGTTTGGGACTGTTTGTGTACATTTCTTTCATGGATTCAAAGCTGATAATAAAGCCTCCTGGCAAAAGTGAGGGAACATACATGATTTTTGAAATCTCTTATTGAAGTGAATACAGTAGAGCTATTACGAGTTCCAGTGAGCAGCAAATGCTGAGATGGGCTGGAAGTGATGCAAGTGTGAAAAAAAAATTTCAGAGTTATTTATCTAGCTGTCCTACACTTACACAACTTTCCTCCAAATGAGATACACAAAGAGCTTACAAATCTCTTAAGTATCAATTTAGGCATTTTTATCCAGATCCTCCATTTTTCAAGCAGTATCTTGCACTGCTCTGAATAACTTATTCTGATTCTCTTATTTACATATACCTGTAGTCATAACGAATGAAATAAAAATTAAATGTTCTCTGACAGAACACTAGGAGCAGCATTTTGTATGTAGTGACCTTCTGCGAGTTTGAAAGTGACAGTTCCATTACAAACAATCCAGCCTTGAAACTGAACAAACGAATAATATAAACTAGTAAAAATATTTTAACTGTAATTCTCCACTCATTTTGTCAGCAGTGAAAGGTTTTTTAAAAACTCTTGTGACATTTCACCTGTACTACACTGACTGCATTTTTCTATAATAAAAGAATTTTTAATAGCTTCTGCCATTAAATTTTTTCCAGAGAGATCTTCTGAGAAATATTTCTCTGTGAACTTTAAGTAATTTAGCAAAATAGAGACTGGCATTGTTTGAATTCCTGGCTTGCTGTCATTATGACAAATACAATGAAAGGCAGAGAAAGAGAAGGTCACTGATTATTTTCTCCTCCAAGACAGTTTCTGTTCACTTCTATCATCTCACTTTACAGTGCTGAAGATGCCTTGGTACTTGTTTTATCTGCCTCTCCATCTTCTCACGGCCGCTTTTTTGTGTCATTCCGTAAAAGTAACCACCACCAGTTCCCAAAAGAGCTTCAAGACCGATCTCTTCAATTTCTACCACTCTCTGATACTTGCTGATGGTAAGGAAACTACAATTCACTTGTTGAAGGACATACCTAAGAGGTAAGAGCAAATCAGTCACTTCTATTCTCAGATAATTCTCTATGACACTGGTAGCTGCATGCTACCTGTATAAGTGAAGAATTGGTATGCACCCTCAGAGTTCCAGTGTTCACTGAACTTCCAGAGAAACACTCCATTGCTGTCAAGCTCAAGTGTCATTACGGTGCCCAGAATCTGGAATGACCCTCTGAAACAAGATTCGTGTACACACTTCAGGCAGCTTTCTAGGGTCTTCATCAGAGGAGCAGCAGCAAAGCTGATACAGAGCAGGTGGGCTCCAGCAGCAAACAGTTGTGTCACAAACAGGCTGGCTTCAGAACTGTAGAGATAGATCCACCTTCCTATATTCACTGTAAAATACCAGAATTTTACCTAGCAAGTTAACTATTCCAAAAGCATAGACTTATCAGAAAAGCTTCTGCCAGTGTTCTGTATGCTGGAAGTGTTTTTGTTGAATGGTACTAAAGCTTGCTAAGATCAAAAGTACTTTGAATGTGTAAATTCCACAGATTCTTCACTTCACAAAATATCTGCAAAGTTTTCTGCCATATCTAGGTATATAGGTGATCTAGATATTACAACTAGCACTGCATCTTGGGTAGCAAAGACTGATCTGCTTGTTTGGGAAGAGGTGGTTTAATCAGACTCCATGTTGAACACTTATGGACACGTACAGATCTGGACATACACTCAAGCAGAGTGGTCATGGAGCAGAGGGTGAGCCAGATGGTTCAGTCATCATATGCATTACACAGAAACTGGAACACAGCATATGTTACATAATGTGGCGATGCTCACAAGAACAAAACTAGAAGCTCTCCTTGTTAAAGGCACGAGTACTGAAATCTCAGAGAAGAATGAATTTTGCTATGTTCTTGTGGCATGACATTAAGATTGTAATTAGGAAGCAAAAACCCTTTCAGTTTAACATGATCAGGTAAGGACCTTATGGACCCCAGAGTCATCCAAATAGGAAACCAAAAGATGACAAGTTTTGGCTTAAAGTAAAAGACTCAAGAATATGGTACTGTTTCCAGTGAGTCTTGACTCTAGCCCAGTAGCCATATCCTGAACATAAACCAGATCTCTAGGCTGACATGATCTGTCCATAGTGACTAGGCTTGTCTCTAATGAACAAAATCCCCTTAAATCATATTCATTTCACCACAGAGTGAGTGTGCCAAGTTCAAACATTTCCGTGTCTGTGTACAGCCCAAAACAACAGAAATAAACAGAAGACCAAAGGAATGAGACAGGAGGCTGAGCTTTTTACATCTGGAATCAAAACCTGACTGAGCAGACTGATACTGCTTTATACTGTTCATGCACAGCAGCCTCTGTCCTGAAGGTAAAAGAGTTACAACTGGCCTGGATGAAATGGCCATTGACATTTTATAATGCTCAGGATTAGCTAGAACCATTCCATTACATCTGCTTCATCTGACACCAGTAAAACCTAGACATGCAGGCACGTAGCGGGGAGGATAGGCTCCAAGTGCTTTCACCAAACCTCAGTGAGAAAATCCTGGGAAAAAGCAGATTTCCCAGAATTAGCCAATGTGTGGTTATCTAGAAGGCTGTCAGTTTTATCACATCCATGACCCAAAATAACCGGGTAAGTGCTGAGATATGATATTCACCTGAAGTGTCTTCAAATTCAGTGGGAAAAAATATTGCTTATGGTAAGTGCATAAAACTTTCAGCAAATATTTGTGGATTAGAGAAGCAAACAAACACACCACAAAACCATAACATGTATTCCTCTCACAACTGAAGATTTCAAACATTCACCATCCCCTTGTGTTGATGCACCGTGAAGAGCAATATTCATTTCTACCCACAGTGGAGTGACCCACATCAGAATGGCTGACTATAAGGAGTCTAAGGCAGGCTTGAATTTTCTGACACTTTTCCCTCTGTTTTTAATCCACATTTACAGGTACTACTTTGCTCTGGAGGAAGGCAGAGCTCTTGCACCTTTCACAATAACAGTGACCCCCTGTGATGTTCCCATCGAATGGAGCATACTCGTGCAGAAGGCTTCAGCACCTTTCCTTGGAAAAGTAGCAAGAGGTAAGACCTTTAGTCTGCCTAAGCAGAGACAAAGAAAGCCCAAGTTATTCATAAGGAATTGTCTTACGGGAACCTCCCACAAGTTTAAACATCTTATGCTGCCTTCTCCTGTAAACTGACATGGGCTACAGAAGACATTCCTGTCTCCATGGATGAGACATGGGAGCCCACAGGATTTTGCATCAACTCAAGTAAATTAAGGATTATATGCAAAAAAGTCTAAATCTAAGTTTAATATTTGGGACTAACCCCAGGTCTTCAGGACTCCACAAACACAGATCAGCTTCCTAAGTTGTTTGTACTGGCCCAAACTTTCCTCTGCTGCTTCAGCTCTTTTTCTGTGGCTTAGGCCACTTGAACTGGCCATTTTGCTGCCCACAGTGATGCAGAGAAGATTTAACTGTTTATTTTTCTAGGAATACCATCTACTATAGCAGTGGGCATTGTGCTGCCTTTAGTCTAAGAGGAAATTTCATTCTCTTTCATGATTTTTTGAATTACTTTTTTCAGACTAAACACCAAAAACTGCCATTAACAAGTTCTTTCATGTCAGGCAGGTATATCTGATGGAGGAGTTCAAATAATGTTCCTTTGAAGTGATAAATTTTCCTTCTTCACAGGAGACAATAGCACAAAATTAAATCACAGAAAACTCCTTTCATAGAAAGTACGAGTCTCCCTGAAGTAAAGTACCCAAAAAGACAGCCTTTGGAAGAAAAACATTGTAGGCTCTTCAGGGGCGATACAAGTCAAGCTTTTGCAAGGTGTGCTTTTAAAATTATTGTCTTTTTGCAAACGTATTTATACAACCGCACTGCTAAAATAAAAGCTACTCCAATTTTATTTTAATAAACATCCAGGAGAAAAAAGTATTTTTAGTTTTAATTATTGTTTTCAGGAGGAAAATAGGGCATTCCCTTGCATAGGAACATCAAAATCTATGCAATGTGCTTTATTTCATATCTATTAAAACAGAAATTACAAGTCTGCTCTTTGCCTGCAGGTGATCCTGATACACAAGAGGTCTCAACATCTCAGAAGGCTTCTAGCATGGCGTCCACCATTTTTAACTATAAGGGAAATTCTGTGGAGACTTACATGGGTATGTCTTCTCATTCTGCCCTTTACATGCTTGAGTTCTTATCCACTGAGCGAGACACACACATTACGGTGTACTTAACTACTGACATGACATCTGGGCACCTTTATCCGGAACTTCCATTGGATCCACGCATAGATGTTATTGGCGTTGGGCATACAACAGTGACTCTGACCTGGAAACACAGTCCCTCTGTCTTGCAGCATAGAGAAAACATCCAGTACTGTCTTCTAGTTAATGAAAAGCACAACTATAAGAGCTTATGTGCTGCTGAGACAGCAATCAGATCCTCTGGAATGAAACTGCCACCTACATTAGCTTTGTCTCTGTCTTCATATCTCCTTGAACCACAGCAGGTGATGATATTGTCCAACAGTGAATTGAGCATCATCAACAAAGTGAGTAGTGGGGAAGTCAGGCAGATATGCCTAGGTACCAAGAACACTTACACAGTGCCCAATCTCAGTCCCAGCACTCAATATTACTTTGATGTTTTTGTTGTCAATCTCCTCGCAAATGCCAGCGCTGCTTATACTGGGACATTTGCAAGGACCCTGGAAGAACCTGAACCTAAGGTGACTGAGCTAAAAGAAGGCAAAGTGATTCAGGTTGTCTTGGATGAGAAAAACCAGAAATTCTACAGTATGCAGTACCAGGCGAGGCACAAGAAAATACAGTTCACCTTCCAGTTGTGTCGTGGCCAAGTACAGGTTCACATAGAAAAGAATGGTAAGACAGTGGCATCGGAAAACATCTCGGGTCTGAGATATTTCTCACTCAGGGGAAAGCTGCTGGACACTTATTTGGTGAAGCTGAGGTCCACAGAGGAATCTAACTCTTCTGTGAAAGTACAAGTGGCCCCTCGTTTCCACAAGCCCTTGTTCCCACTACTCCCAGAGAGCTTAAAAATCAAGTCCTTCAGTAAACTGAGGACCTGCAACTCTATCACAATTGCCTGGCTAGGGACACAAGAGGACAGCAAGTACTGTGTATACAAGAAAAGGATAGAAGACGATCAGGCCTGGATGGAACTGCAGCGTACAGACAGGTGCTCTGGACCTGAATCTCGGCACAAGTCAGAGAAAGTGCTATGCAAGTATTTTTATGATAGAAATCTCCAGCGAGCTGTCACAACAGAGACCATCAAAGGGCTGAATGCAGGAACACTTTACTTGTTTGATGTTTATCTCTCTGGGCCATCTGGCATCCCCATCAGATATCACAGCAAAGTTGTGAAGACCAGAAAAAACTGTTGAAGGTTTTTAAAGAGATGTTTTGAAGTGAGTGAATGAAGACTATTACCAAATCTATGTCAATCCATACCATAGCCCATGCAGTTTAAAATACACTGACACACAGCAAAATTTAAGGTGTAAGACTCTACAGAGGAAACACCTTCATTGTCTTCATCATTACGCTTACATCTTCTTTGCATCTTCTCTCCTGTATATGTTGGGTTTTTTTTCCCCTCAGCTGTCTCATTCAAACATCAAAAACAGATCTGTGAAACAAATCTATGCACGTGGAAATAAAATACCCACAATGGCACCCATGAGAAATAGATTGGTTACCTAAAGTGCTTCTGAAATCCAATACAGAAGTGATGGGAAATGCCTCAAGAAACACGTCATTATTTTAAAGTCCCAGAGAGATTTCCACTTTGTGCAACTCCATCAGCCAACAAGGAACTGTGAGCCTCCACAAGTCAAGCTACTCTTCAGAAACTGAACTATCCCACTGCTCGAACAGGGATAGAGACAGAAAGAAATTTAAAAAAAGCAAACAGTTGAACTCCTGTAAAGCTCCATACCTTGAGTAAAGCAGGCTGAAATACATCTTCCCCTACAGGCTTTCTTGGCTTTCATTTCTTTAGAGAAACTGTGCTTGGTTATAAACAGATAAAATTCAGGCCAGGAACTGGCTCTGGATTCAGCTTTTCTGAGGAGTATACAAATACACAGCTGTGCTACTGCCTGTTGAGGAAAGCAGCAAGCAAGGAATCCTGCCATGGAAAGGAGGTTTTTTTATCTATAGTCTCCAGTATCAAGCCCATGTCTATCACCATGTGACTCCTGAGTGTAATATACTCGCTTTTTACATCCTTAACCCAGACTGTATCCAAAAATGCATTGCTTTAGGAAAAATTAAGTGTGGTTTTCCTATTAAGTATCATGGAGGGAAAATATTTGTAGTAAAAATCCTGACAAATACTCCTTTTATTGTCTTGTTTCCTTAGACGACAAGAGACAGTATATAAAAAAAAATAAATGTCTTTATAAAACACCCCTTATGCTCAATTTCAATTGTCAGCAGAAAATACACAGAGAGATACGATAGATGCACTGGCCCAGAGGTTGCTAGAGAAATCTTGCACGCTGTCATTATTTTTGTTCTACAGTTGCACTAAGAAAAGCTATGAATGATTAATTCTATGTTGGAATATTTCAGAAACATGCTTGGAGGCACTTGGTATGGACTGAATCAGTCCTCCATGCATACCCAGAGGATTATGTGTTTCCTGCTCCAAAGACTTTATAGCATCGTGCACTGTATGGGGCACACTATACGTCATCAGATTCACATTAATCTCAGAAGAAGGGCTCTTGCCTTCATATGGGATCAGCTGCAGTACCTGGGCTTTGGCTAGGCTTTACATTCCTGCAGGGGCTCTTCTGGACTGAGCAGTGCCACAGCAGGAGCCACGTGCTCTGTGACCTCCTCCCCACACTCTGTGGGTCTTTTGGCTCATTACAGGGGCTGGCAGCTGCACTGCCTTTTTTTCTAAGGCGAGTCTTCTCTTCATTTTGCTCCTGCCAAAAACAGTCAGAGCTCAAAGAGCAACAGAGTTCATCACCACTTGGAAATCTTAATGTTTTCTTCTGCCTTCCTCCTTCATTTCAGGCATTTATATTCTGGATGAACTTCACTTAGATGCCCTACAAATGACTGTAATAACAATCATAAAAATAATAGAGGAACAGGAAGATCTGTTTAACTGCAGATACAACATACTCTTAATCCACAGCCCTCAGCCTGTACACAAATACCTCTGTACGCAAATGCCACAAAACATCACTTGGAAGAAGATATTTTGGCACCTTGCCTGATGCCAGTGCCTCTACTGAAGAACATCTTCCACAACAGAATGGGTTTTAGCTTTCTCCGCAAAACCTTGGTTTAGGGCTGTAGCCAAGACACCTGAGGAAGGGATAGGAGGAGAGCCTGGGAGAAGGCAGAAAGAGGTGATACATAAGCAAAGGCTTGGTGTAGTACTGAGTTGACTCACAGCTAATCAGAACCTGAAGGGAAGGAAGTGCAGGTCTGGAGGAGAGCAGATAGTTCTGCTCAAAGTCCCTGTGAATTAAGATTCTCCTCCTCCCAGCTTCACCAGCTCCTCTTCAGTCCACCTCTCCCTGGCCATTGCCACATGCAGAGGATGGGCTGAGGCAGAGACCGATAGGAAGTCCTGACGACAACAACTTACTGCTCCGGCAGCCCAGGCTGTGAGGCAAGCAGAGCGATGACTACTGCTGTTGCTGGCAGAGCTATTATTAGTCCCTTGCTCCCAGGAGGAGCTGCCATGCACAAATACCTTTCCCTCCATCAGCAAAGGCCCCTGCATGTGGGAGTGAGAACTTGGCTATGGAGGGGAACATGCTGTTCTGTCAAACCCCATTACCTCTAATATAAGCAGAGCAGGCCCTCAAGGTAGCAGCTCACCTAGCTTATGCATACAGCCAGTTATGGCCTGTAATAGTGACCAGGAGCAGCAAGAAATTCCTCTCCATTGATCTTTCCACTGTGATTCTGCCTGCGTGCATCAGACCACAAACCTGTTTTCAATTCACTCATGCCTATACCCTGCTTATCGGGCAGCCTTTGAGTACACCGATTTAAACTGGGTGTCACTTGGCTGACCTCTGTCCAGGGAGTGAAACTTCAGAGATTTATCCATAGCAAAGCCAAAGTACTGTGTTACACCATTCATGCTTTCCCTACCCGTATCAACTGCTTAGAAGCCCTTCTCTTTCAGAACTGTTTGGCATCTTTTCTCCCTCCCATTTGACTAGTGCTTGCCTACTGCAGTCAGACTATAAACAGTTCCCAAGCCACATTTACCTCCTTCCCTTTCTTTATGCCTTCTGCAGTCTTTTTTGTTGAATTTCCAGGGAAGCTCAATTCCCTCAGGCCAACCTGTCCTAAGATACCATCAGCATTTCTCATCTGCTCCCCATCCCCACTGAATCTGAGTCACATCAAAAATGCAGACAGATATCTTTGTGGAGAACAGTTCAAAAGCAATGTTTTGCTTTTGTAGATCACTTGAAGCAAGTCCTCAACATCATTATCAGGACAAAGTATTTTTCCTACTGTTCAGTGATGGGGCCCAGCCTTTGTGTGTTTCCGTTATCATATCTGAAGTCCTGCCGCAGCTGACATCAAAGCCTGAGACCATGTGGTTCTTCCCACCATTTTTACAGAATTGCTCAGACATCCTTCCATGTGGGAAGTGGGAGTTAGGGGTACCAAAATCAGAGAGGGCAAGTAATAAGACAAAATAGTTTTCATATCCACATCACCTTCCCTTGTGAGCTCAACCTAACAAAATAACACTTTAAATTCTGGAAATGAGGTGCAAGTATCTGAAAAAGTGAAATTATAATAAAGTACTGGCTTCTAAGTTTGCCATTGTGTATGCCTGTAAGCTGAAAATCAGTACAGCAAGTGGGCCCTTAAGCATTACTTCCCAGCATTTCATACAACTGCTATTATTAGAAACTTTGAAATGTGGCTTAAGACAGTAATAACTGCTTATTTAAGTTACACACTTTGAAAGACACAGCTATCTAAAACCCATGTAGAGTTTTTCTGACACTGGATTCAAGAGCTGATGACTTTTATGAGTTAATATTTAACTGACACAGAATCATGTATTTTGTCATTCCTTTTTCCTCCTGTATTTAACAGCCCATTTATTCATTCCCTGATACTTTGAGTTTCCTAATGAATGTAAACACCCTTCAAAATGGATCTGGTAGTCTTTTAGAAATTTTTCTCTGCTCACAAATACATTCAGGGATGCATTCACAGCTTTGAGCAGTTTAAATTTAAATTTCATCTTTGTATTTTATGCATGATTTTTCTGACTAATGCCTTCCCATCCAGAAGACTGTTTCCATCTTAAGCAACATATTAAAAACACTCTTGTTTTCAGTCCAGCACCCACAGGACTAATTGTGTTCAAGGACACTAACTCAATGTGTTTGCATGTATACACATCATCTCCATTTGAATAGCTAATTAATATTAGATTTGGTGGGTGGAATTTATGAACCACAGAGTAAAGTTTATGAACCATGGACACTGCAAGTCAAACATTTTAAGCTTTTTCTTAAAATCTAATTTTGAAAGTCAAATAATATTATCACTGACAGCAAGTCCAGAACAGTGATCCCAAAACGCCAGAGGTTCTTAGGTGCTGTTAAAGAAACTGAAGCTTTCTGGCATTTAGAGAAAAAAAATAGATGAATTTGCTACTGAACATTCATTCAGCAATATAACAAATCCAGGCAAAATACAATGGATTATTGTATCTTTGAATGTGAAGGTGGACAAAAGATTCATGGCTTCTCTTGCAAAACAAGAGGTATTTACTGGGCAAGTCTGCCAAGTAAGAGTAAGAAATAGCATTGTAAAAAGCAGCTGAATTTACTAGAAGAGGCAAACAGTAAGTATGCTGCGCTCAGGCATTGCATTCTTCCGTAAAGAAATGATACAACTCAAGGATGAGACCAGAGGCACTGGTGTAACAACTGCTGCTGGCATGAGCAGCTCTGACTCCAGCTGCCAGTGCTTCCAGGAGAAGGTTGAACATCCCAGGCAGCCCACGAACCACCGTACAGCTGCCAGGCTGCGAGCACGAGAGGGCAGTGTCTGACTGTGCAAGAAGCTGAAAGAGCTTACCAGAGAAGGCTTACCAGGAGAAAATATTTCAGCACATTTAACAAGTCAAGCATCTTGCTGATAAGGTTATTAAGGCAGAACAGACAGAAGAAAAATCCAAGGACTTTCCATTTTCTTTTAGTCCGTCAAGTGATCCAAGTTTGGGTTTTGTCAGTTGTTTCATTGGTTGTTTATTTTTTTTGTTTAAAATTAAAGTAAAAAGTGACAGCCAAGGAACAACAACAAAAAAAAAAACAGTAGGCACTTGCTGATTGTAAAACCAGTGCTTTCACTGCCTCTGAGATGTTCAATACTGCATCATTGATGGGGCCAAAGCTCCTAGAACATAGAGAAATACAGCGATGCTGAGAACCATCACAGATTTCATGAGGTTAAAGTGAGGAGTGTTAGTTCAGACACAATCTGTCCAGCAAGTTGTGATCCCAGGCACTTCCCTAACAACTCCGTATCTTCTCCTGGAGTGCCCTTGCCCTGAGGGAGGTTCTCTAGAACTTTACTTCTGTTTCTCACTGACAACAATCAGCAGAGACTTACCTACCACCAGAGCTGGATGTCTCACTAACACCTGTGGACGTAGGCAGACCCCATTTTATCAGTTTTGTCCTTGAGGGGATTTGGTCACTGATTCTGTTGCCTCTGTAAGCAAATCCTCAGTCTCTTGTAGAGACTAAGAGCCATCCCTGGAAAATTATATCCCCTATCCTACAGTGCTTTTGCTCTGAGGAAGGTTCTCTGCCATGCTGCTCGTCTGCCTCAAGCTTATGAAAGCATGTGAACAAGGATAGCCTTCCCCTGACTGCCAGCAGACTAGATAGAGGAGGAAAACACCAGAATGCTGTTTTGTTTTTGCAGGTATTGGTATCAATGACACAGGAGAGGCTCTGAGAAGGTGACCTTGGAGCTCAGTTTGAAAAGGCTTGTTTTGGACTCCTGTGCTAATTTGCAGGACCCAGTGGGAAAGCAGACCTTCAAAGGCAAGGGTGGGAGCAGAAGAAAAGCATGAAGAATCTTAAGATAATGAAGTAAAATTTAAGTTTGTTAGGAGCTTCTAAGGAAAGGAAGAGCCCAGCTTGCATCCTCATTTTGCATCCAGCTCTTTTTTTTTTTTTGCAAGTTACCTCTACTCAGAAAGCCTTTTCTCCGGAATTACACTCATTTTCAGCAGGGCTCTGCAGGAGCACTGATAAAGGCTGCCAGTGTGATACATCAGTCCTGGCCCTTCCTGTGGCATTTTCCAGGCACCAGCACCACAGCAGTAACTGTGATACCAATCACTTTTTCATTCTCTTTCCAGCTGAAGGGAGATTGTGCTTGATTGAGCTTCACTACCGATTCATTTCTGTCTCTGAAATTCAGTGCCAGCATATAAATCAAACAAGCCCCTAATATTCCTGTAGTTCATGACTCACAAATAGAACTCAGCAGGCAGTGTGTTGTCTGTACCAAAACTGTGACTCTAAGGAAATTCTCAATCTCTGAGTCTCCTTTCGAGGTCTCTTAAGGTAACATGCTGCAAGACCTAAGATCAGCTATAGAAAAAAAAAAAAGAGAAAAAAGAAAAAAGGAAAGAAATCAAACACAAAACCAAAACAGGGTCTTGAAGCTAATAATCAGTCTAAATCTTGTGCTTTTCACTTTCTTCTGGGAAGCATAGGTCAAAATCAGTGTGGCAACACAGCACATCTGAGGTGCTACCATTGTTGAGAAAAATGCCCAATTTAAAAATAGAAAGTACCTCATGTGAGCTCCCATACTTTCTGCAGAGGCATGAGGAACCTGGCAGTGGCTTTCATCAGGTTAAATTCATCTCCACTATAAATTTAGGGCACGATCTGTCTCTGAGACCAAAGACATAACAACTAGGAAATTTTAGGTCAGCTGTTTGAGTGGACCTCTCAGTTACAGGAGTGCAGAAAAGCAACTTTCCTGCCATGTCCCAGTAGAGAGTTTTACAGGTATACCTCTGAGAAATGGCCCAGAAACACAGCTAGCAACTTGACTAGTTTCCTAGGCCTCACTAATAAGGAAATGAGGATTTGAGGCTGTTGAGAATGGGTGTCACCTTGCTTGAAAAATTAAGCCAACGCTTCTGCAAGCAAATAACTGCCAAGATTATGATATACTAAGTACATTCGTATAATGTATCATTATACGAATGTATCTCTAAGGTCTGCTCCTGAATCTGTGCTCATTTTCATAAAATCTTTGCTCCAAAACACTTTATAAACTCTACATGAAGTTGCACCATGGCATCTGTAGATGTCAAGTCATCCCTGAACAGTATGTACTCTAGGTATCGCTAAGGAAGGAATCTAAAGCTCTCTCCACACTAACACAGAAGGCTCCTTAATGAATCCATGCTTTCAAATCCTGTTGAACTTCTCTTTGAGGAAGCTAACTGTGAGCAACAACTGGAAAAACTTGCCATAAAGCATAACTCAGGTGTTTCAGAAATGAGAAAAGTACAAAAGAGACTAAAAAGAGTGGATGATTTAGAGTTGAGTTTCCCGTAATTTCAGGAACTAATAAAGCTATAAACACACAGAGCATTGCTAGTTCTCACTATGTTTCCAGGATGCTTGCAGTATTGTGATAAGATTAGTGGTGTGGGATAAGCAGAACTATTGCTGTTTACTGCAGTGGTATCAAGGGTTCATCTCCTAATGCTTCACCCACGGAATCTCTGTAATTAGGGACTTAACTCCTTCCTTCACCTTTTCCCTTTCCTGATACAGAGAAAGTAGTTGTATACATGAGCTACTTGGCTTAACAGTGTCTCATAACTTGAGGCCGGTTACATGATTTTTAAAGTATTTGGAGTTGACAGTACCCATGACTGAATTGTCAGCTGCATGTTCATGAAGTACCATGAAAGCAAGAACAATTTGCTTAAGATGGCAATAAGGAGGTCTCAAGATGCTTCCTGTATATGGTGGAAAGTTTTAACTTGGAAGATGCTTTTGCCTTTTTTTCCCCCCGTGCAGAAGAATCTCAACCAACGAGGGAATCGATATTAAGCACTACTGTCAGCGATCAGTGCCTTTGAGCACAACAGCAATCCACCCACAGAGAAGTATTCCTTATCTACAACTCAGAGGGAAACACGATTTTATAATGGGGTTGATCTAAAAAAAAAAAAAAATAGATTCATAGATTTGTATCCAGGCAGTTAGTTTCATCAGTGAGCCCAAACCTCTGGTGTTATAATGTGGCAGTCCTCAAAGCCAGACTTCCAAAAGAATATAGTGTCTAGTTTCCCAGCTCAGACTGAGAACCACAAATTGATTAGACCATCAGAAGTGCTTTGCACATATCTCCTATTGGGACAGTATCTTTTAAAAATACATCTGTAACAACTAAACCACAACAGTTATATCTGCAAACAACTCGGTCCATAATATTTCCTCCCTAGTCACGCTTATGCAAAGGAAGATATGCTGATTTTATAGCAACTACTTTATCCATGCTATTCACACGTACTGATGCTCAACTTTATGGAATACCAGTGAGAAAGAGGAAAGGTGAGGGTTTTTTGGTCCTAGAATAGAATTTAATTAGCTACAAAGACAAAGTCACTTCTAACCCCAATACACAAATATTCTATAGCTTAAAAACCAGATGGTTTCACTTTTAGAAAAGTTTTGTTTCAAAGTGGTATCAGAAATCCTACTTATGCAAATAGCTTTTGTTTGCAAAGATAGTTATTCTTGAAGAAAGGACTCAGAATTGAAAGGTGATTCAAAATATGCAAAAGAAAGTAAATCTGTAGTTCAAAACAAGCCATAAATTGGAAATCCTCAGCTGATGTTGTGACTACAGTAACTGACAATTATGTTATTTAATAGCCTTTTGAGTCTTAGAAATAGGCAACAAACGTAGTATTTGAGCTATTTGGATAAAACTGTTTCATGTCTCTAGAGTATTGCTGTTTATTTGCCTCAACTCCAATTCCAATTAACCAGGTATTCAGAATATGTGTGATAGCAGAACTGATCAGTCAAAACATACTGAACATTCTTTTCCAGAAGATTGAGAAATAATTCAAGTACTTCTTTTGCAACATCCTTTGGCTATACTGTCCCTCCCACTTGCTTCTTGTAAGGCTAGAGAACTACACCTATTATTGTCCCACTACAGTTTCTTTTTTCATAGATTTTATCAAAACATTCATATGCACTTTTACTTCATTTAGAGCAGGAAACTACTTCCCCCCTTCCCCCCATAATAGAACCGTTCCCCATCCACTCCCCAAGAAAAGTATGTAACTTTCACAGCAAAGCACAATGACAGCCAATGGTAAAACTGTAAACATGCTCAGGTCCCACTGCCAAAGTAGATATAAAGGTAAGCAAACGGTATAAAAATAAAATAATGGAAAGACCAAATCTTAAGCATACGAGAAGGAAACTAGAAATAATTGCCTACAGCCTTCATACAGGAAGGAGCCGATCCACGTCTCCTAAGGGTTACTCTAGGCAGGTAAAAGACTGGCTTCCTGGCTATACTTCATCTAGAAGAACCTGACCTCCTTGGAGTGTCTCACTGGACTTTGTGGAGTTTCTGGATGTGTTTTGATTTGCAGCCTCTTCTGCCAGCCCTCCCTGGTTGCAGGGATGTCCCTTCACACATCCTCCGGCACTCTGCCTGCCCTGCAAAGGGTGTGTAGAGCTTTCAATGCTCAAGCTTTCAATGCTCTAGAGCTTTCAGTGCTCAAGCACAAATGCTCTGAAACATTCAGAGGCTATGAAGAGGGTGCAGAATGAATGGCATTATTTCCATACATCCACACTATCCTTCTCACACTGAGTCATCTTTCTGCTTCCTGGAAATCATACAACACTATGGCAGGAATACAAAAAAAAACAAAACACACCACACCAAAACAAAAAACCAGCTAGACACAAACCTAGGATTGCTATCTGAACTTTCTATTCCCAACAGAATAAGTGTGAACAGCATATTGAGTTTTTTATTTGGGTTTTTACAAAATTACGGGTCATTTTCAGAATGCGGTTTTGATTTAAGTTCTGGTTGGTTTGGTTCTGTCTCATATCCAAATCTTTTAAAAAGTAGTTCAGTTAAAAGAGTTAAAGGAAGTAGTATAGGGTTTCCTGCACTTTTTACTTTAACAGTGAAATGTTCCGACTGAAAGCAATTTGGGTCAGGAGTCTTTTTTTTTTATTTATTATTCAGGCAACAGCACTGATCCTGACGGACCTAAGTGCAATAATAAACGTGGTGGGCACCCATTATTCTCACTTAAAAGTAATCGAATAATCTGACCATTAGATGGCACTAGAGAATATTTTAATGTGAAGGACGACACGAACTTCTGGAGTCTTAAAGCAGATGTAGCCACTAAAGGAAAAAAGTCATCTTTGGTATGCATATGAGCACTTCAATTACATGACTAAGTGACAGCTTTACACAGCTCATCAGAATGCAAGTTACAGCTAAATCCATGATTTCTTTATTAGCAAGTTCTTTTTTTTTCTATTTTTAATCATGCATGATAAGTATTTAATCTAAAATTCCCATACAGTTTGATTTAACAGATGACAGCTTTGTAGTGTTTTATTTGTCTTACTGAAAAGAGAAGTATATCTCTGACCAGACAATTCCAAATATAGGCTATCAAAAATGACCATTTCAAGAGTCCCTGTGCATATCTGGTACAATTCCAGCTAGGTCTATGAATAATTTACTGGCTAATGAGCTCTTTTCTGTTTATTAAATAATACTCTTAAGAACAGTAAGGCAGGCATAGGCAGTAGCCATATGTTTCTTCTCCAATTCCAGCTAGGAAAATGACCTGAAAATTGCTGTTGCAAGAACTTCTAAAACATATGGCTAAGTACAGGGTATTTGTTAACTTCTTGTGTCAGATCCAAAAGTTTCCAATTATCAACAAAAGATGGCATACCAACCCAATTACTCCTGATATATTCCAGTCAAGACAGATTCCAAGTAACCATAGCTGTGTGGGTGTATGTGGTTTGAAATAACAGGAATCACTGAAAATTCAGTGTAAATAAAAAAAGAAATAGACCTTCTACATATCACATCCAAACAAATGTGTCCCAGTGTGCTGAATGTGCTTTCAACAGGAAGCAGGAATTCTTAGGCATTCTACCAATGCTGATTTCAAGCCATCATAAACTATTAGAGGTACATTTACTTTCCAATGTTACAGAAAACTCCTGCAACAGCTTACTTATTTCATTTGTCAGACTGGAGAAAATACATTTGTTATGTAAGATAACAAAAATGTACCAAATAATTTTCAATTTGTTTTTCTAATTATTAGTTGTAGATTTATTTTTTAAAGACAACATTCTTGTAGTGCTCAATAAACATGAGGCTACAATTAACAGTCAGAACACTGGTACATTACGCACATTACTGATATCTGACTAAGCAACCAAGTCTGGTCCCATTTTCTTACTCACAGGAATACTTAGAACCAGACTCTGTAGACACAACGTGTTTTCATACCATGCCTTAACGAAAGAATTTCTAGGCATTCTACTTGACAACAAGATGGAAAAATAATAATATATTCACAACAATAAACAAGAATTTATAGGAAAAAACATGAGTAACACATTTGTAAACTGGGCAGTACTCCATACTGTAAAATCTGTTACATCATCTTAAGAGCTATATAAACTGTTATGTATTATTCCCACTGTACTATGTTAGTGTATCAATCCAGGTCAATACCAATATATTCTTCACTAAGTATTTTTCTGGGTTAATTTTTGTTTTAATCACACATTCTTCTTGCAAGGAAGATCAAGGTTCACAGGTCGCTTCACGCTGCATTTATATTTGAACTCAGCATGTTAAAAGCTCAAGTCCTTTATATTTAGCTTCCAACTACTGCAACCCTCCTAAGGTTTACGCTACGGGTGTCAGCAAAACACACTAAATGACAGTTATCCATAGGCACACTATTTACCATGATGCTTGCCTTTTGATCAGAGACTTCTGAGACGCAGGTCCCCTTGGGTCAGGTTGCTCAATTCCTACCAGAGCAGAGTTCACTTACTACACTACAGACCTCTGGTTTGCTGTAGCAGAAGTACAGTCTGACTAAAGACTGTAGGAACATCCTTAATTGGCCACTTACTGAGGAAAAAGCCTGAAAGAAATCATGCCACTGGTGAAGTGAGAAAGAAAAAAAACCCCACAAAGCCTGAGAACCTCCTCATCTTCATCAAGATTTCCAGCCACACAAGTTGATCATGAGGGACATTAGTTTGTTTCACCCAAAGCTAACAAGATTCACAGCAAATGATCCCCAAATACTTAGAACAGACTAAACATTAAAATAACTACACGTACAAAAGATTTTTAAGAGTCTAGAAATGCATTTTTTTCCTAATGACTCAGTTTTCACTTGCATGAAAGCAAAAATCACTAATTAAACTATCATTTTGACTTTAAGAGTAGGACCTCAACTATTATTGTAAAGAGCAGGCAGATTTTTTAAAAACACAACTCTGGTCTAATTAACATGGGAAAAAAAAAAAAGAGGACATAAATCAATCACACTTTGTACCTGTCTAAAGTTATCTTTAACCACAGTAGGAAGATTCAAAAAAACTAAAGATCATTCTGAAATTTGCCACCTCCACACTATCTGAGTGATATGACTGATGTATTTTTCCCAAACACAAGATAAAAACTAAACTGTTGTTCCTTATCAGAGCAAATAATATCTGGCAGTGTTCATAGGAATTTCCAATATTAACCCACCTGTAAACCAAAGAAAACATTTTCTCATAGCTCAGGAATCACAGTGCCGTGGCAGCTCATTTGTAAGACACAGGAATGTTGCTTGTGAAGCTTAATCTGGTATGAACACATGGAGGTTTTTCAATGATTAGCTATAGTTTTACCAGCTCCATAATGCAAAAATGTGAGTCTTCACCAGAAATCTAATGGTATCTAATCGGCAACGCTTCCTCATCACCAGAATAAATATTAGCAGTCAGTAGTTTTCCCAAGTGTCCTTATGCATCTTTTCTTTTTAT
Organism: Baryphthengus martii; assembly: GCA_013396935.1. NCBI lineage: Eukaryota > Metazoa > Chordata > Aves > Coraciiformes > Momotidae > Baryphthengus > Baryphthengus martii. The sequence goes on from VWZK01006058.1 coordinate 117,325, forward strand.
ACTAAAACGCAGAAAAAGCATTCAGAAGATTGTGCCATGAATCAAAATACCAACCTCTAAGTCAGCAACAAGTCATCTGCCAAAACACTAGTTCCCCACTGCACAATATGCTCAACTTAACCAACTTGGGCTCTCTCAGATTTGCCTATAGCAACAACTAAACACATATTCTATCTCCTCCTTTTTGTGCTCTTTTGTTGAGACTTCCTCCCTGAAGTGTATTGTTGCACATGCCATAGCTTAAAGTATGCGACTCCATTCCAGCAACACACTTAAGCAGACATGAATTCAATCAGTTAAGTAAGCCTATTGATTTTGGTGAACCTATTTGTACATATAAAGCCAGGCTTAAGCACCACAGTGAATGACGGCCTTTCTTCATAATCTTAATATATTGTCTAGAATCATCTAGCTATCTTAATGTCAAGGAAAGTATGTGTGATCAATCAGCTTTTGCTAATTCAGAGTAGTTGCGTCCATGTTTTCTATGGTATTGGCTAAACGTTGTCACTGTGGTACCACAGAGTGTCTACCCCAGGCATCTGAATCCTGCTCATCCTCCCTCCTGAGGGACCGGATTTCAACTGAGTCCTTTACTACACTCTCAAAGGGGATTCAAGAATTCTGTTCCTCCACATCAATGTTCAGAGTCACTGCAGCAACCCTGCATCCACCAGTGGATTATTTTCCTGTTGTATTTTATTTCTGGAGTGTTTCTATATATAAATGACTACACATCTTTCTGGACTGTTTCTATATAGATGACAATGCATCTTTCATCTACTTTCGCGTCAAGACCTACGTGCCTTTTGCCACTCTAGTACTACTTCAGTTCATTACACAAAATAAATTCAGGAAGGGCACAGATTAGTTAAATGAGTTTCATCAAGCACTCAGCATCTGTATAGCAACATTACAACTCATAAATGAAACTCCCCACCTCCTTGTTTTCTTATATTGGTCTCAAATTGTAACTGCCCTTCACTAACTCCACCAGCTCTTTCTTGTGCATGACGGTTGTAAGGAAGGGCACTGCTCTTGTGAGTTGGAATCACGGCTGCACCTCTTAAAATTAATTTGGTTCAGTGGTCTCAATGAGTGGATTCGTACGGGATATTAAAAGATTTATTTTAAATATCCCAACAGAGTCAGACAAGACACACTCAGCCCTGTTTAGTATAAAATGCATAACATTGAGAGAAAAATGTGCAAAAAACCTCCCACAACTATTTAAGTTAATTATTAAAAGGCCTTTCCCTAGGGTTAACCAAGTCAAGTTAGTGATTCATCTCATTTAAAGGTACACATACTAGGACAAAAAAGGAGTGGAAAACTGTTTAATTATTTTTGCATATTGTCCATGCACAGCTCCATACTATAACTGCATACAGTAGTGAAATATGCATCCAGACAAGTAAAACATTGCTACATACTTTGTTAGTTGTGACAAAGTGCAGCAAACCACATACCTTGAAGCCATCCAAGCCTCTCCATACCACTTAGATTGCTATAGAAGACATAATTGCATATCTGAAACTACTCTGACGACTGCATCAGTTCAAATCCTACCACATTCACTCAGACCACAGGCACCCTTCTACACATAAAAACACGTTTACAAAGTTACCGGTACTTTCTACCCCCTGTATGGTCCATGATGACTTGTGATTGGTAGTCCCAGCCAGTCATTAGTCCAAACAATGTTTAAAAAGCACATTTGCTTTAATCTCAATATTATTCACAGCTTTGCAGAAAGACTAAATCATAGGAGAAGGCAGCAAGTGGGGAAAAAACACATTTCCAGAGGGCGCAGAAAGAAATCAGGTGCTTGATTCCTATTGTAAATTAATCTGAAGTGCCTAATTTCATTGGTTTTCTGAAAATCCCTTCTTTTTTAATGTACTCACCTGCAACTAAATCTAGAAACACAGTAATCCCAGCAGTCTCCAGTTTAGCATTTCGAAAAGCAGATCTATATCTTCTCCTGACAGAAAATTGCTCATCAGAAAAACAATGTTAGAATCATCACAGAACCATATTGCTACATACTTTGTATGGCTTAAATTGGAAGGGACCTCAAAGATCATCTAATCTAATCTCCCTGCTATAGGCAGGGACGCCTCACAGCTAGACTTGGCTGCTCAGGGCCTCATCCAACCTGGCTTTGAACACCTCCAGGGAGGGGGCATCCACAACTTCTCTGGGCAATCTATTCCAGAGTCTCATCACCCTCATATTGAAGAACTTCATCCTAAGATCCAGTCTAAACCTATTCTCCCTCAGTTTAAAACCATTTCCCCTTGTCCTATTGCTGGACTCTTGTGAAGAGTCCCTCTCCAGCCTTTCTGTAGGTTCCCTTCAGGTATTGGAAGGCAGTTATAAGGTCCCTCTGGAATCTTCTCTTCTCCAGGCTGAACAATCCCAGTGCCCTCAGCCTGTCTTCATAGCAGAGTGTTGTGGTTTAAGAGTTAACAA
>VWZK01006060.1:0-21657 GCA_013396935.1 Baryphthengus martii
CTCCAGCTTGACTCTGCATCACTGATCACAACCTTCTGAACTATGTTGTTGAGCCAGTTTGCAATCCACCTCACAGCCCAATCGTCTATCCCAAATTTTTTTACTTTTTCTGTGAGGATGTTATGGGAGACAGTATCAAAAACCTTATTGAATTCAAGGCTAGGCATCATCAGAGAAGCTGAGTCAGAGATAGGCAAGTGATTTCAAAACCATGTTCCTGTAGCAAACACCACTGAGAAAGAGTCACGTTGGATCCTGGTTATCCAAAAAAAATCAGGACTCGGCATCATCCTCCACCCTCTAATGTCGCTACCAAAACCAGACACAAAACACCTATAGGCAGCCACAAGCAAGCTCCACATGGAGAAACTTCACCAACAGCACATAGTGGATACCATATAAAAAGAAAAGACATGTGCTCGCAGTGTGTGACTCTATTACAAGGCACTGCTGACCTGACAGGGAGTCAAGAGAAATTTTCTGCCTCCTGGGAGCTAACATCCAAGACATTGCTGAGAAGGTGCCACAATTTGTCAAGAGCGCTGACTACTCTTCACTGTTACCCTTCCATACAGGCATGAATGATGTGGTGAGGTAGAACCCGGGCAAAATCAAGGAAAAATGTAAATCCCTGGGGATGCAAGTGGAAAATGTTGGTGCTCAAGTTCTCTTTCCTCTATTTTACTGGTTAGAGGAAAGGAGATCCCCAGAAATACACAAATAATGAATATCAATTCCTGAGTATATGGCTGGTGCCATCATGATGGTTTTGGATTTTATGACCATGGCACATGCTTAGACGACTATAACCTGCTAGGGAAGGATAGAATCCACCTGTCTAGAAGTGCCAAAGGAATCTTTGACAGAAGACTGGCCAGTTTGGTGAGGTGGGCTTTAAACTGAAGTACTCAGGAGTGAGGTCCAAGATAGCAATGCTCATACCATTGCATCCAACTCGGGAATAAGCCAGGACAACCAGAGCAGTGAGAAATATTCTTTAGCTGCCTCCGAACATGAGAATCAGAAGTCCAACCACCTCAAGGGTGTGCCTGGCTGTGATAGATCCTCTTCCACCTCTCCAAGGAAATCTGCATGCTCGATTACGACTCTGAAATGCCTATGCACCAATGTATGCAGATAACAAACAGGAAGAGCTAGAGATCTGTATGCAGACACAGCATCATGATCTCATTGCAATTGCATGTCAAGAGACATGGTAGGATAGCTTGCATGACTGGAAAGCTGTCATGAAGGCCTACATACTTCATAGGAAGGACGGATGAACAAGGAGATGTGATGGAGATGCTCTTTATGTGAGAGAGTATGGCAAAAAGAGACTGGACTGTGAGGTTTAAGAAAATCATTTTTTTGAACTCACAGGTTTAACTGTAAGGCCTAAGCAGACCATCTGTTTGAAATCTAATACACCACTAATGCAGGTTTTTATGGATACAATGGAAGGATGCACTATTACAGCCTGAAAGCAACCTAAATATTATACCTATGTTAGATAATCACTTGCATTTGCAAACTCACAGCATGGTAAATATTCACTTACCTTTCCAGGTAAGGGCTCTCAATTTTAGAAAAGTCACCTTGGCTGATATCCTGACCAAGGCGAAAGGTTCTCCATATAGGAGAGTGTTGGAGAGGCAATTCCCCATTCCTAAGATAGACCTTAGGACTTTTATCCCCTGGTTTATGTGACTGATTATGCTGTTTGAATACTGTTGCGTTTTAGAGTCAGGGCAGCCCACTAAACCTAACCTCTGTTAACACCCCTCCCTCCCCAAAGGGAAAGAGAAAAGGAATAAGGGAGAGAGACATCGATTAGAAAAGGAAACTAGAACAGCTTTAAAGAAAATGGAAAAATAATAATAATAAGAAGAAAGTGGAATATTTACGTACCCAGTATCGAACCCAAACCCCTCTGAAGGTAAGTACATCGCTGTCACCACTGATGCTGTGGAGCAGGCACCGGGAAAGTCCCAGACAGGGCCCAGCAGCAGATGGGAACCGTGTTGAGGAGCTGGATTCTGGTACTGGATTCAGGAATACTCAGATCAGGATCGAAGGCAGAACGAACAAAGTCCTCCTTGGATTCCAGCCATTGAAGGAACCAGGAAGAATCTGAACAACGACACAGAGCAAGAACCCCAGAGCCAAGGGCAACCAAGCAAGGGCCCCCAGCAGCTGAATATGGCGTCTATGGGATGGAATACCCCGCTGGTCAGTTTAAGGGTACCAATCTGTCCGCTCCTCCCCACAGGTGCGGCCTTTTACTTTCTGCAACCCTCAATGTGGCACACAGGATCTAGCAGTCACCTTGGTCTGCACACCAATCCCTGGTACTAACTCTAAATATTGAGGGTTATCACTGCTAGAGGCAGGCACTGTTTGTGAAAACATACTGCTAATTTCAGAAGGTGCAGTTAGTTAGAGGAACTTAGCTGAAAATTAAAATCACTGAATAGAATTGTTCTGTTCTAACTCAAAGCAGGACAGAATACACAAGATTGTTGGCTGAAACCCTCCAGGTGGTTGTGGCAAAACGATGCCTGCTTGGATTGTGCCATCTGGATACACAACAGTTGTTGACTGAATCTGCCACTGAAGCCCTCCAAGCTCTCTTCTCTCTTGCTTTCTCAGGAATCCAAATAGTGGTTTAAATTCAGATTCAAGGCATATCATTTTCTGATGAATTTCAAGGTTTGTTTTGGTTCTTTGTATGGTGCATTGTCCTGGTTGCCCGGGGCTTATGGGCAACTCAGGGAGGACCTACTTACTTACACATCTCCCTGTGTGTCACCTCCACATAGACAAGACCATAGACAGGCAAACTGAGTCACTTGCATAACCCTCCTTGAGCTGCTTGCATGTACTAGATGTTACCGAAACTTCCTTATGAACCAGAAAATAAAATCCAGAAAATCCATACAGAGAGCAACTGGAATGTATTAAGTTCTGCCTAGGAAGGGATGAAGAACAAGTCAAGAGCTTATGACTAAAAATTGAGGGACGGGTTAATATAGGTGACACTATCATCAGTGTTTGCTACAGGCGATTTCATTAGGAAGAGGAAATCGATGAGGTCTTTTAGAAACTGCTGAAAGTTGCCTCTCTCCCTTCCCAAAGGGGAAGGGAAAGGGAATAAGGGAGAGAAACTTATGAACTAGAAATCTAAAACAACTTTAATGAAAATAAAAATGTAAAATGAAATATATACAAAGATATACAAAACCAGCAACAAATGCAACTCTCTCTGATGGCTGTTAAGTCACTGTCATCACTGATGCTGGATCAGGCACTGAGGAAGTCCCAGACTGGACTCAGCAGCAGTCAGGAACCAGATTCAGGACCCGGATTCTAGAACTGGATTCAGGAACACACAAATCGGGATCAAGGGCAGAGCAGACAGAGTCCTCCTCAGATGCCAGTCGAAGAAGAGAGCTTGATCCTTGTGATCCCTCAGCTTTATACTGAATATAACGTATATGGAATTAAATACCTCGTTAGTCAGTTTATGGTCACCTGTCCTGTCTGTTCCTTCCTGCAGATGTGACCTCTTACTTTCTGCACCCCCAACATGGCACACAAGATTTAGCAGTAACCTTGGCCTGCACATCAGTCCTTGGTAGTAACTCCAAACATCAAGCATTACCACTGTTAGAAGCAGACACTTTCTGTGAAAATATGCCATTAACTTCAGAAAGTACAGTTAGTTGGAAAAGACTTAGCTGAAAATTGAAAACACTGAACTGGATTAATTCTGTTCTAACTCAAACCAGGACAGGTCTCTAGAAGGTAGCTGATTAATATTCAAGAACCATTTCATCCAAGTTCAAGATCATCCCTATGAGTAAGAAATCAAGCACAGGAGGCAGGACACCTGCGTGGGTGAGGAAGGAGCTTTTGGAAAAACTCAAGTTAAAGAAGGAAGTTTACAGAATGTGGAAAAAAGAACAGGACACTTGGGAGGAAAATAAGAATATGGTTAGCTTGAGCAGGGATGTAACAACAAAGCCTAAGGCCCCCCTGAAATTAAATCTGGCAAATGACACAGAAGACAAGAAGGGCTTCTTCAAGCACATCATTATGAAAAGGAAGACTAGGGAAAATGTAGGCCCACTGCTGAATGAGGTGGGTGCCATGGTGATGAGGGATACAGAGAAGGCAGAGTTACCAATTGCCTCCTTTTCTTTCATCTTCACTGTTAAGACCAGCTGCCAGGAATCCCAGTGCCAGGAGTCCCAGTGTCTGGAGGTAAGAGAGAAAGTCTGGAGGAAGGAAGACTCTCCCTTGGTCAAGGAGGATCAAGTTAGAGATCATTTAGGCAAAATGGATACCTAAAAATCCATAGGCCATGATGGGACATATCGGTTAGTACTGAGAGAGCTGGTGAATTTTAGCGCTAAGCCACTCTGTCACATCTTTGAAAGGTCATGGAGAACAGGAAAGGTGCCTGAGGACAGGAGGAAAGTCAGTGTCACCCTGGTCTTTAGAAAGGGTGAGAAGGAGGACTCAGGAAACTACAGGCCATCCAGCCTCACATCCATCTCTGGAAAGGTGACAGAACAACTCATTCTGGAGGTCATCTCTAAGCATGCGGAGGAAAAGAGGCTTGTCAGGAATTATCATCATGGCATCACTAATGGAAATCATGCTTGACCAATCTTATAGCCTTCTATAATGGCATGAGTGGCTGGGTAGATAGAGGGAGAGTAGTGGAGAACTGGCTGAATGACAGAGCTCACAGGGTTGTGATTGGTGATGCAGAGCTTGGTTGGAGGCCTGTAACAAGCGGTGCTCCCCAGGGGTCGGTACTGGGTCCAGTCTTGTTCAACATATTCATCAGTCACCTGGATGAAGGGATAGAGTGTGCCCTCAGGAATTTTGCTGATGATATGAAACTGGGAAGAGTGGCTGACACAAAAGAAAGCTGTGCTGTTATCCAACAAGATATAGACAAACTGGAAAGTTGAGCAGAGAGGAATCTAATGAAGTTCAACAAAGGCAAGGGTACTGTCCTGAACATGAGGAGAAATAACCCTATGCACCAGTGCATGTTAGAGGCTGACTTGGTGGAAAGCAGCTTCACGGAGAAGAACGTGGGAGTCCTGGTGGACAGCAAGTTAACCATGATGCAGCAATGTGCCCTTGTGGCCAAGGAGGCCAATGGTATCCTAGAGTGCATTAAGAAGAGTGTGATCAGCAGGTGCACAGAGGTTCTTCTCTCCCTGTACACTGCCCTGGTGAGGCCCTTTCTTGAGTACTGTGTCCAGTTCTGGACTCCCCAGTTAAAAGGAGACAAGGAGCTATTGCAGAGTCCAACAGAGGTCTACATAGATGATGAGGGGACTGGAAGGAACATCTTGCTTTTGAAGACATGTTGAGAGACCTGTATCTGTTTAGCAAGGAGAAGAGAAGACTGAGAGGGGATCTTACTAATGCTTACGAATATCTAAAGGGCGAGTGTCAGGATGATAGGTGCAGACTGTTTTCAGTGATGCCCATCAACAACAGAAACAAGAGGCACAAACTAGAATACAGAAATTTCCATCTATACTTGAAGAAAAACATTACTTTGATGATGGTAGAGCACTGAAACAGGCTGCCCGGAGTGGCTGTGAATACTTTTTCTCTGGAAGTATTAAAAACTCACTTGGATATGGTCCTGTGTAATCTGACCTAGATGAAGCTGTTTTAGCATGGGGTTTGAATAAGATGATCTTCATATGTTCTTTCCAGCCCTTATCGTTCTGTGATTCTATGAATCTGTGAATGGAATGGAGAACATATATTTTAAAGCCTAGAGATGAGCTGAATATATGCAGCAACGAAAGATCTATAGACATAATACTGGTATTCTCAGTGCCTGAGAAAAGGAGCTAACTGCAGGGCTCAAACACAGCAAGAAGTCAAGATGTTCCTGTTAACCACGGTGAACATGATGTGAGAATTTTTATGTATGCACTAGATGATTTAGGTTAGACCTGATTAGAGAAGTCTGAAATAGGGAGATAAAATTATGCTTTTTGCCTAAAGATCATAAGTGAATTTGTGGGACTCAGCTAGGTTTGGAGAACACCTTGGGACTGCTGTGGATAGAAGGAGCGAGGAGTGTTCTCCGAGGGAAGAAAGCTTTCCAAAAATAAGAATCTGTCGAAGAAAATATTTGTCTGACCATTTTGATGGAATTAGTCCAAGAAAAAGAATATGGCATCCTGTTTCCTGAATTTGGATACAATCATGTTAAAAGGGATTACACAAGACTCTTTGAGAACATTTTCACATATTGTCAGTGACTCAGAAAAAAAAAATGTAGGAAAAAAAGATAAAGTGTTTGGAAAATGAAATGATGTTCAAGGATAGATATTTTTCAGTCTGAAGACGCTAGCCATGTGCAGGGAAAGAGCAAGAAGAAATCGAAAAAGTAACAGAAAATAAAAAGAAAAATATGATGGCAGAGTCAATGAGAAAGACTGAAGGAGATCACTAAGAACAGTCTTGACAAGAAGGGGAAAAGAAGGAGAGATTTATGGAAAAATAGAAAACATACTGAGAAAAGAACAAGATGGTTTCATATTTTGTCCTTTATTTTCTTGGAAGAGGTTAAACAGACATTTTATGAAGAAGGAATGGAGGTAAAAGGAGAATGAGAACACAATCAAGACAGAAAAAGGATGCCTGGCATTTATTTAGAAAACTGGAATTGCTTAGCAAGAACCATGGCAGACCTGAAATATGAAGGAAATCCATAGCATAGGCAAATGTCCTAGTCCATGTGATCCGCTGTGTAATACCAGAGAAGGAAGCAGGAAATGAACAGAAGTAGTCTTTGGGCAGAATCCAGAAAGAGCTATGGTTGGAAGAGAGTGAAACAAAGAGAAATATAGAATAAATAAATAAATTTAAAAAACAAATAAACAACAAAAAAACTCCACAACAAACCAAGCAAAACCAAATAAAAATAAAATGAAAAAAAAAAAAAAATTAAATGGTAGAAGGATAAAAGAAGAGAGGACAAAACCAGAGAAGATAGTACCTCTGACCTGGAAGCTACAAGACAGTCAAACAACTAAGTTTTTGTTTCTACCTCTTGCAAAAGGAAGAAGTGGAAAAATAAGTGAAGAGGTAATGGAGTTGGCAGGAAATACACTTTTTCTGTCCAAAGCACTAGGTTTTGTGTTAGCCTTTGATGACATCATGGGCTTTCTGTCTACCTGCTTCTAGTTTATCCTGTGGCTCTGAATGAGTGCTCTGCCAGGGTATTTCCCACTCCTCTAAGGTAGGTGTTATCTGCACACTTGAGGGTCCTGTCTCATTCCACTCTGGATGACAAGGGAGCTGAATAGTCATGATCCCTCAAAAGAGGCTAACCCTGCTCAGCAGGGCCACAGAAGTGGTAGAGACCCAGCAATGACTCAGAGGAACAAACCAAAACATTGTATTGGTTTTCCCTAACAACAATCAGTGAACTGTGAGAATAAAGGTGTTTTGGCATAGAGTTATTTTCTTGTCAGTTACTTTAAGGCACAACTAAGTATCAAGCAAAAGAAAGGAAAATTGAGTAGAAAAAGGAAATGATAAGACAAGAGAGAAAGATAGAAAGATATCACTACCCTTGGATCCAGCAACATCTCGTGGGATCAATCTAAATCTTGAGTTCTTTGGCGGTGGATGCACACTGATCAATATTTTACTGTCTCTTTATACAGTTGGAATATGAGTGGCATTCACAATTTACATAGGAAGCATAGAGAGATAGTGCTAATTTGCATGAGCTCCTTTTGACCCAGTGTCTGCTATAGACATAGCAGATCCCTTGATGCAGTCCCGGTGGCCAGCAGCAGTCTTCTTTTCCCTCAGGGTATAGACACCCTCCTGCCTACACAGAATTTATCTCCTCCTATTGTTAATTTATCTGCAAGGAGCCAGGGGAGAATGGCAGAGTCATTGAGGACTATTGAGAGACATTGACATCTCCTCCCTTCAGGCAGGCTTTGCTCTTCCTCTGTCCAGGTCTTATTGCCAGACAGGGCTTGAGACATCAATAGTCCAAGTCTTACAGGTGCCCTCCGTCCCACTGCTAGATTACCAACAAAGATATTTGGTTCCAGTATTGACTCTGGGGGAATGCTGCTCATAACCAGATTTCGTACTGCTCATCATACTGTGTTAAACTTACTCATCCAAGCAGTTTTCTATCCAATTTATAATCCATTTATGCAGTACATATCTCACCGATGTGACTATAAGGATTCTCTGGTCCATATCAAAGAGCTGTGACAAAGAGGTCCATGTTGAAGATCTTTCTACATTTGAGGTAGACAGTATCCACTACTCTCTGTTGCTGGTCACTTCACTATAGACAGCAGTCAGGTTCCTCAGACATGATTTACCCCAACTTACTTATTAGGAACCATGCATGTTGACCAAGTAGAACCAAGTTTGTTGCATTTTGGTGTTAGTGGAAGGAAGTATATGAAATCCAGGAAATCAGGAAGAACCCAAGAAAAGAAACATCAGCAAGGCTTCTGTAGTTACCCCTCACATAGTCAGGAGCTGTTTTGGGAAGCTGAGAAATGTAAATACAGAAGGAAAATATAGATCTAAAACAAGAAAGTACTTGACCCTTTTTCTGAAAGAATGTTGTGGGTTTTTTCTGAAGATTTGTTTTCCTCAATCAGGACTTCATAATCGAAATAGGTAACGCCAGTCTTTTTCCCTGTTTAGATGATTTATGCCATTAGCTAAAGCAATAGCAAAAATTATAGTGAACATAGATGGCATCTGTTTTTGTGGGTGTTTAAGGTGCTTCATCAGATCAATAACGGAACTGTTACTGTTCTGCAATTATGTGAATGTATTCTTTATACATTTAGCAGCAGCATAAGATCTAGATGTAGATAATCCATCTTTCCTGCAGTCAGACAAAAAAAAAATTAAAATATAATTTTTTATCCTAGTCCATGTTATCCTTTCATAATTTTACGTGGGAGAAAATGAACAATCATTAGCAATAATAAACATCCTACTTCACTGTGAGCTTGGAAAGACATAAATACTCTATTGTATTACGAAATCTCAGCTGTGATTATGAAGTGTAACAAAGACAGATGTGCAGGATTAGTTCATCATAAAATTTAATTAATTGTGGTTGAGATAGTAATTCAATAAGAGCTCTGATTTCGTATTTTTCTTTTGCATGAAGAATGCACACAATTCACTATGTATTTTTGATAAAAGTAGTTTTCAAATCTCACCTCAATACTGATAATATAAATAGTGTAAGACCAAAACAATAACACGATTTTGGGGTTTAACAGTTTGTTTTATGAATCATGAGGAAGTACAGAATTTTCCTGCCATGAACAAGCTATTTACAAAACAGCACAGATCAGAATAAATAACCCACATTGTTAGTTTTAGTCTTCAGAAACCTTCCAAAATCTAAAATGTGGAGGTCGGTTACCTAACTTTTCTTCCTGCATGATGTACAAGGAAAGGTCAGACTCTCACATGAACAGCGGCCATTTGACATGTTGGTTGGGAAGATCATGATACTCAACATTTTCATCAAAGATTCCTAGAGCAAGATAAAAGAATATACAGGTGGCAAAAGCAGATCTTAAATAAATCTGCTCAAACACTGAATTCCAAGCTGTAAGAAGGTACTTCCATCCATGTATTTACAGTACCTTATCCTATAATTAGGTAATCTTTCCAAATAGCCTCTGACTGTTACCTTAGCTGATAAGCCATGTGTTCATTAATCAGCAAATGACCATACATGTGCTTCTTGTTTTCTACATTAAAAAAGCACTTTATTTCATATGTTGAACAAGCTTTTCTTATTACATAAGAATAATACTCAAAGTTCAAACTATTCCCAAATATTTAACATCAAGGTTTGAAATTAAAACAGCTATTTATCTTTTTTTAATCATTACCTTTCTTTAGCAAGAAACCTGCATCATATTTCCTCATCTTATATCCTTCAGGATTACTGAAATGAGAGTAGCACACACTGGCCTGCCAGGGAGGCATAATACTACAGAAATCCATAAAGCTGCTTCTTTGAATTTTCAAAAGTCATTACTGTCCATATCTCTTCAGATCTGACCTAGAGCTATCCTTCAATCATAAATTAATTAAAATATGGGAGAGATGTGAATTCAATTGCACAATCATAAATATTTAGTGCCACTTTAGACTTCTCAGGATATCTAAGATACCTTCATGGACCTGGCAGATATGACATAAGATATACAGTATCGTGTGGAAATGAGTATGCTCGTCCTTATGTAGAAATGTGAAGAGAGCACGCAAAAAAAATTTGAAGACAAACACCTGGTGTTTCTTGCCTAAATTTTGCATATTCAGAGCATAGTCTTCTAAAAACCACAGGAAGAAATAAGGAAGTTAGAACATCTAATTTATGAACATCTTCAATCATGTCAATAATAGGGAGGAGAAAAAGTAATCCAAGGCACACTAGTAGCTGTGGTTCTTTTGCCTTAACCAGTCTTGAACAGAACAGTTGATGACTCAGATATACCAAGGCCAATTATGCAAGAAATGGACTTTTACTTTGCCTTTAGTGCAATGACCATTAGNCAAAGCAAATATTTGATAGATTGTTGGGGTTTTGGGCTTTTTGTTGATCTGTAAAGGATCCTCCACTATGGTTTTTTGGAGTTACTGATCCTTTGATTATGAGAAATGTCTCCAGAGAGATTGTGGGGTCTCCATCCCTGGAAACATAAAAAACGCAATTGAGCACAGCTGTGGGCAACCTGCTTTAGTTGATCCTGCTTGAGCAGGATTGAGGCTAGGCAATCGCCAGACATGACTGTAAGATTCAGCTATTCTATTGACGATGTTTCTATTATAGAAAATATTTTATTCAGTATATATTTTCTGTTAGAAATTGTCTAACATTTTTCTGACATGCTTTAAATTATCTTTTATTTTTTTTTTCTTTTTCTTTTTTGACTAATCAATGTGAAAATAACCTAACATGGAGTGCTCATCAGAGATTTATGTGTAAGACTGTAAACCAGAGACCAAGGCAAAAAATGGCACCTTGTTGTTTGTATCTACTACAAGCCACCTGATTCAGGTGAGACTATAGATGAAGTATTCTTATGCCAGCTACAAGAGACAGTTCACTCACAGGCTCTTATCTTGCTGGAGGACTTCAACCACCTATACATCTGCTGGAAAAGTAACAAAGTCAGCTGTAGTCAATCCAGGAGTTTCCTGGAGAGGATCAAGGATAATTTCTTAAGCGAGATAATAGATAACCCTACCAGAGGGAATTCATTACTTTACCTATTGGTTACCAGGAGAAGCTAGTTAGTGACATCAAGGTTGGAGGCAGCCTGGGCTGCAGTGATCATGCACTAAAGTTTACAGTCCTGCAGTACGGGTCAGGAGAAGAGTAAAGACAAAACCTTGAATTTTAGGAAAGCAAAATTCCAGCTGTATAAGCACTTAGTCAATAGGATCCTCTGGGAAAGTGCCTTTGGGGACAAAGGAACAAAACAGAGTTGGCAGATCTTTGAGGATACTTTCCATTGATGACAAGAGCTCTCCCAGTGTAAGAAATTAAACAAGGAAGGCAAAAGACCAGCATGAATGAGCTGAGACCTGATGGTCAAACTAAAGCACAGGAAGGAAACACACGGGTGGTGGAAGAAGGTACAGGTATCTTGGGAAGAGTATGGGGACACTGGATGATTGTGTAGGGATGGGATCAGGAAGGTTAAGGTGTGGCTGGAGCTGAATTTGCCAAAGGATGCTAAGAATAATAAGAGTTTCTAAAAGTGTGTCAACCAAAAAGATGATCAAAGAAATCATAACCCACCCTGATGTACAAGACTGGCAAGCTGGTAACAACAGAGGAGGAGGAAGCTGAGGCATCCAGTAAAATATCTCCTCCCACACCTCTTGAGTTAATGGACTTCAAGGTATGGGCTGAAGGAACAAAGTTCCTCCCACTACAAGAGAAGATCAGGTTGGTGACTGCCTGAGTCTAGAGGATCTGAAGAGGTACGTCCAAGAGTCCTGAGAGAATTGCCTGATGTAGTTGTCAAGACACTCTCCATGATAATTCATAAGTCATGGCAATCAAGTGATGTCCCTAGTGACTGGGAAAAGAGTAATATTGCATCCATTTTTCCAAAAGGCAAGAAGGAGGATCCTGGGAACTACTGACCTGTCAGCCTGGGAAGATCATGGAACAGATCCTACTAGGAACTATGTTAAGGCACATAGAGAATAGGGAGGTGATTTGAGACAGTCAGCATGGCTTCACCAAGGATAAGTCCTGCTTGACCAACCTAGAGACCTTCTATGGTAGAGTGATTAACTCAGTGACAAAGGACGAGCTAGAGATGCCAACTATCTGGATTTCTGTAAGGCCTTTGACTCGGTATGTCCCCCACACCCCAGCATCCTTCTGTCTAAAGTGGTGAGCTATGGATTTGATAAGTGATCTGGTTGGTGGATAACTAATTGGTTAGATGGTTGCATCTAGAGAGTATTGGTTGACAGATCAACGTCCAGATGGAGATAAGTGACAAGCGGTGTCTCTTAGTTGTTTGTATTGGGACTAGTGCTGTTTAATATCTTTATCAATAACACAGTGGGATCCAGTGAAACTCTCAGCAGATTTGAAGATGACACCAATCTGAGTGGTGTGGTTGTCATGCCTGAGGGATGGAATGCAATTCAGGGGAACAAGGAGAATCTCAAGAAGTAGGCCTGGTGGGAACGTCCTGAGATTCAACAAGGCCAAATGCAAGGTCTTTCACCTAGGTCAGGGCAACCCTTGATATCACTACAGGCTGGGGGAAGATGGAATTGAGAGCAGCCCCACAGAAAAGGACTTGGAGGTACTTTGGTGGATGAAAAGCTGGGCATGAGTGGATAATGTGTGCTTGAAGCCTAGGCTGCATCAAAAGAAGCATGGCCAGCAGATTGAGGGAGGTGATACTTCCCCTCTACTCCACTCTCGTAAGAGATCTTACCTAGTGTACTGCATCCTGGCCTAGAATCCTGAGTGCAGGAAAGACAGGGACCTGTTAGTGTTGGGCCACAAGACAGCCGTAAAAATGATCAGAGGGCTGGAACCTTGGTCATATGAAGAAAGACTGAGAGAGTTGGTGGTGTTCAGCCTGGAGCAGAGAAGTCTCTGGGAAAATTTTATTGTGACCTTTCAGTACTTGAAGGAGGGCTACAAGAAAGATGAGGATAATATTTTTAGAATATCCTGTAGTGACAGGACAATCTTTTAAACTAAAAGAGAATGGATTCAGACTGGCTATAAGGAAGAATTTTTTTTTTTTACTATTAGGGTTATGAGACAGTGGAACCTGTTGCCCAGAGAGGTAGTAGATGCCCCTCCATTAGAAATATTCAAGGTTAGGTTGGGCAAGGCACTGAGCAACCTGGTCTAGTTGAAGATGTCTGCTCTTTGCAGGGCAGTTGAACTAGATGACTTTTAACTGTCCTATCCAACCCACACTAATATATGACTTAATGATTCTATGATTCTATGACTCTATGGTTCTATTATATAAGTTAAAGTGAACATTATGTTTTTCTCTAAAAGATTTAAACCATAATTATTTTCCTATTACAAAGAATCCTGCTAGTTAATTAAATTCAACAGATTGGGGGGTTTTGTTTGCTTGTTTGTTTTTGAAATAGAACCATAGAACGCTTTGGCTTGAAAGGAAACTTTAAGGCAATTTAGTCCAGCCCTCTGCAATGACTAGGGAGATCTTCACCTAGACCAGGTTGCTCAGTATTTAAATAATGTTAGCTCGCTATGTTATCAGCAGAATCTGGAATAACTGGACAGCAGCAGCTATAGTTCACTGTATGTTGAAAGGTGAATTGTAACCACATCTTATCACAAGATTAATATATCCTGATGACAAAAATGAAAACCTAATCTTTAGTACAACAGACATATTTATTTTCTTTGGAGAAATCTAGATGGAAGACATATATGAGACTGTTGAGGAAATTATAATAAATTAATTCTCTTTAAAGTTTTTCAAGTAGATACATAAATTTATATTTCCAGATCACTGATTAACAAGTTATTCTAGGTTTTTAACTTGTTTTTTAAGAGGCCATTGAGATTACCAAAATGAGATGAACGTTTTTTATAGTTTTCTTAAAAGAGGCACAAGTAAGTGCTGTTATAGTTATTATCTCATCCTTTCTGTGTATTCTCCCATTTTCTTCTTCCCAGTATTACCTCAGTCAACCTTTTTTTTTTTTTTTTTCATAAATATACTTCAATATTCTTAAATAATGATATAATACATTAGTAGGAAACCTGTGCAATTATACTTCATATGAGATGTACCAGTAAGCTGACTGGAGCAGGTTTTAGAGAAGTAATTGTTTACCTACCAGCTTCGTATGAAACCTGTTAACAGTAATTCCATAAACATCTATAGAATTTCCTGGAAGGCAATATATGCTGCACATATTCAAGGCTTTTAGGTGATACCAATGATAAACTGGTGTCAGTTTATTTTATATCCAAATAATAACTCTTCAAATGATGAGAAAAATGTGGAAAGGATCAGGAAATAAATTAGAGAAACATGGGAAATTTGGATTTTTGCATTTGCTTTTTAATTCTGAGATATATAGTGAAAGTCTGAATATTTTTGACAAAACAGATTAATCAATCAGCAGAGCTACTATGTTTTATACAACTTTAGGACCTGTATTTTTGAAAGACTGAGAGAAATGCACCTACACAACATGTTTTGGAAAAGTGATATGTAAATACCAGCTTCTGAAATTATTATACAATGGACTATTTTTTTTTTTTCCTTTCTATTGGACATTGAGACTTACAGTCAGCTTGCTCTTTTAAAAAAGAATAGTAGTCATCCAAATATATCTTCTTTTTGTATCAAAATCCTTCTACACAAAAGTTTCCTAATCTTCCTTGAAACCTTTTCTTTTTTTGTCACTTTGACATTTTCAGGAATGAGTGCTGAAAGAGAATATTTAGCAGAGATTTAAACTTAAAGCCTTTATTATAGACCATTATAAAGCAGTGAAACAATTAGGACTTAAATAGTGAAGTAAAAGGTTTCAAAATATTATGGTAAATCTTCCCAGAGAGAGAAATAAAGTGCAATTATCCCAAATGATATTCAATAACCAAAACAGTAGCTTAAAAATAAATATTTAAAGCTAAGTCTATATTATAAAGAGGGGGAAAAAAATAGAAAAGAGAACTCTGAAATAATTTATTCCAGTAGATAAGTATATCTATTAAAAGTAATAACATTCCACATAATTGAGAAAAAAACGGTTCTAGCATCATAGAATCATAAAATCATAGAACATTTTCATCTGGAAGAGACCTTCAAGATAATCGAGTCCAACCTTTTCCTATCCCTAACTACACCACTAAACCATGTCTTTCAATGCAACATCCACCCATTTCTTATATACCTCCAGGGATGGTGACTCAACCAGTTCCCTGGGCACGCTGTTCCAGTGCCTGACAATCCTTTCAGTAAAGAATCTTTTCCTAAGATCCAACCTGAAACTCCCCTGGTGAAATTTAAGTCCATTTCCCCTTGTCCTATCACTCGTCATTAGGGAGAACAGACCAACCCCTGCCTCACTACAACCTCCCATCAGGTAATTGTAAAGAGCAATAAGGTCTCCCCTCAATCTCCTCTTCTCCAGACTAAACATCCCCATCCATCAGTCATTTCTCATATGACGTAAGCTCCNCTTCATTCAACAAGTGAGTCACCCAGTCATAGAAGGAGATTAGGTTTGTTAAACAGGGCCTGCCCTTCTTAAACCCATGCTGAGTGGGACTGATCACCTNCAGTTCAAAACTGGACACAGTACTCGAGCTGCAGCCTCACCAAAGCTGAAAACTGAGTACAGGGGAATAATCACCTCCCCACTCCTGCTAGCAACGTTATTTCTGACACAGACCAGTATGCCATTGGCCTTCTTGGCCACCTGGNAGTCTGTAATTTCCCGGACAATTCTTCTGTCCCTTCTTATAGTTGGGTGTTATATTGACTGACTTCCAATCAGCTGGGACCTCTCCAGTCAGCCAGGACTACTGATAAATGATGGACAGTGGTTTGGTGAGCACACCTGCCAGTTCTCTCAGGGCTCTAGGATATATCCCATCGGACCCCATAGATTTTTGAACATCAACATGGAGCAGCAGGTCCCTGACTGTCTCCTCCTGGGTTATGGGGGGGAACGTTTTGCTCCTGGCCCATCTCTTGGCTTAGGGGGCTGGCCTCCCTCAGTACAGGTATTTCTATTACTAAAGACTGAGGCAAAGAATGCATTAAGTATCTCAGCCTTATCCTCATCTTTAGTCACTATATTTCCTCTCGGATCTGGCAGGGGATTGAGGCTCTCTCTGGTCTTTCTTTTGTTGTTAACATATATATAGAAGCTTTTCTTGTTGTCCTTAACATTCAAAGACAAAATAATTTGTAACTGGGCTTTGAACCTTCTAATTATCTCCCTGCATAACCTAAAAAAATCCTTGTATTCATTATGGGTGGCTTGCCCCTTCTTCCAGAGGGCATAAACTCTCCTTTTTTTCCCTGATTTTCAACCCAACCTTCCTATTCAGCCAGGCTGGTCTTCTATGCTGCTGGCTCATCTTAGGGCACAGGGGGATGGCCTTCTCCTGTGCCTTTAAGATTTCCTCCTTAAAGAGTGTCCAACCTTCCTGGACTCCTATACCCTTCAAAACTGACTCCCAAGGGATTCTATTAAGTAACCTCTCAAAGAAATCAGAATGCACCCTTTGGAAGTCGCAAGTGGCAGTTTGCTGTCCCCTCTTCTAACATTTCTAAGAATAGAGGACTTAATAATTTCAAGGTCACTATTCTCTAGCTGGCCTCCAACTACCACATCCTCCACAAGATCTGCTCTATTCACAAACAGGAGGTCCAGCAGTGCACCTTCCCTGTTTGGCTCACTTACCAGCTGTATGAGGAAGTTATCCCCCATACATTCCAAGAACCTCCTGGATTGTTCCCTCTCTGCTATGTTGTATTCACAGCAGATACCCGGGAGGTTAAAGTCCTCCACAAGAACAACTGGAAGTGACTGTGCGTTTTCTCCTAACTGCTTATGGAAAGCTTCATCAACCTCACAGCTTTGGTTGGGAAGTCATATACACAAAAAATTATATTTATTGTTTGAGTACTGAACTCAGACATAGTTTATTTACTAAAAAGTGAAGAAATAATTATTCGCTTATTTATTTTAAAAAATACCAATATTAGAAGTATGTATTTCTTAATTTTTTATCTGATTATGAGATAGTAGAAAACCATTGAAACGTGAAGTGAGTCATGCACATGTGTGAAATAAAGTTAAATAAAATAAATAGAAATTATTTTATAAGACTTTCCAGCTCTTCATTGTTGGAGACTTTGTTTCCAGAGCTGTTTCTTAAATGAGTACCTGCTGAAATACATTTAGACAGGTACTGATTTTCTGCTTATACAAAGACAGAAGGCTAGAAGAAATTACATTCAGAATTGAGCACAACTTGGAAATCACACACCTTATTTGTTTATCTGCAAAGATTTTTATTTTTTTTTTCATCTCTGCTATAGTCTGTACTACTAAGTGAAAGATTATCACTGAGGTATTTAGTACTGAATGGAAGTATGTGTCAACACAGCAGTAAAGCTACCCATTAAATTCTATTTATTTCACTCATTAAAATTCTGCCTTTGATTTAACATTCCAATAAACCCAGATCAAGTAAATGTTCTACCCTAACATTTTTCTACAACTATAACATGCATAGCTTTATATGTTGAACAGGACCTTGATTCCTTTTCCTGGAGATATTTAATTCTATGCTGAGGTTTGTTTGGTAGCTTTTTTTTGTGAAGTGTAAATATTAATAACTTATGTTTATTGAAGTGTCATTATAATACCTGCTCCAAAACCATCATTTCATGTATGTTAATGACACCCACTGACATATGTTTCTCAGGCTTTCAGGGAAGATCTCGCAAGAGGTTTCCTAAGAGAGGCCGCCAGGCAGCATCAACAAAGAATTAGATTCAGATCTTGCATTTGCAAGGATCTAAGTCGTGGTTTGTTCTCCCATCCTTTGTGTTAGTTCCTCCAAGAAGTCATCTGAAGAGGCCAATGAAATTATAGAGGAATGAGGAAGTGGAAGTTCTGATGAGTGTCCCATCTGGATGATTTATTCTTTAATAAAATAGAGAACTTCAGAATATAGAATGAATCCCTTCTCTAATACACTCATATTCACCATGGTAGAATCCTAAATTTAAATCCAAGAGGTAGAAAACCAATTACAATAAATTAACTGAGCCTACTGGGCCCATTAAAAAATTAGTGATGTTTAACCGCTTCTTTAAATAGAAAAAAAAACATATAGTTCTTTAGTTTGCTCTGTGTTGCTCTTATGCATGAACACATGTGCATGATAGTCAAGACTAATCAAGTCAGTCTTGACTGCTCCTAAGTATCAGAGAATTATTTCCCAATACCTCCTCTTTGCAGCTTCCCATGCATGTCCTTACATACTCTTTTTTTCTGTGTTGTTCTTTTTGATCCAAAGTAATGCTTCTCACAAAATTTTTGAAAGATTTTGGTAATTAAGTATGTCTACATAATTCACTTGCATCTTCACAGGGCTTTTCTGGAGATCCTGTAAGGCAAAGTCCAGACACATACTGACTAAAAAAACCTCCTTCAGTCTTTCACTGCCTCTCATGTAGTCTGAAGAAAGGTTTCTGGGAACTAAATGGTCTTTTTGCAAAACAGTAGGAAAGATTCAAGCTGATCCTGTCACTTAGACAACTAATTACACCATTACATGCTGCAATTACAATTAAAGATTTTCAGCTGATGAAAGGCATGTTTGTTGCATACTCATTACCTCATATTTCTTTGCCAACAGACAAGAGTATCATGATTTTGATGGAACAAAAACAGCTCAAGAAGCTGTGCTTTCTCAGTAATACCAAGAGGCTAGTTTAGGAACCACACTGCAAATCCTTCTCCTCACTATATTAACCATGTCATCTGAAGGAGTAATAACTATCCTTTGTGCTGAAAGTGCTTTGTTTAGGTTGATCTTTACAAAAATATGTTGTAAGGCATTCATTACAATGCTAGCTTTATTGTTCTAGGCAGCATTTAAGATTTAGTTTAGTCTGTTTTCTTAGATTTAAGCCAATTGGATTCTCTCACTTTTAAACAGTTCAAATAAATTCACAGACGTCCCCTTGTAATGAGAGGTAAAGCATACTAAAAACAGGGTAGCAATTTCGTATGTGATAAGTACAATTATTTTCTATGATAATAAAGAACGGAATTAATCAATACCAGCTTAGCAGAGAGGAAAGACTATTGCATTCCTCCGTAGGTGTATCTGTTATTTTGACGAAAGTCAGGAAATAAGTGTTTTGAAGGCTATTTAGAAGATGGTTCTGCTGCAACAGCAATATTTAGTAAATTCTGGATTTGCAAATAGGTCTGGGAAAGGAATATACTTATTTTAGTACATTTAAAAAATTCCTGTCCTTCTTCTATTATTCATTAAATTACACAGGATAAAAAAAAAAGTATGCTGCATAGAATGATATGCTGTGTGGAGTGACATTGTTAGTTACAAAAATTAGAAATAGTTTCAGATAGGAATAAATTGTACGTTTGGACATCTGATGCTTAATTTTATTTTTGCTATTGTTAGGAAAAGAACTCAGCCTTAAGAGACACTAAATCTATTTTTTATTCAAGTTCAACTTTTTCTAATATTGCATCCCAATATTCTGCTTCAGATAACAATTATGTGCGTGCAAAACCCAATATTCTGCTTCAGATAACAATTATGTGCGTGCAAAAGAAGTTTCTCTGACACCATCGTTCTTAATTTCTGGTTTCACAATATTTTCCATAGTATCAGAATGATGCTTGTACAAACACCACGCTGTGGCTTCTGTTTTGAGTAGAAGCAACTGAGACCTGAATCCGTACCTGATTTTGAAAGAATTAAAACATAAATATTCCGTAAAACCTTAATATTCAGATTAAGTTGCTCATCTGGGTTTCTTTTGCCCTGATGTCAAAATCTTTTAAGTTGGTAATTAAAATATTATAGCTCAGTGAAGGAAATTTTTTATTGAGCTGGTAGCAGGGAAAATAATACTCTTTCACATCATTTGAATATGGGTATGAAACCAAGCTTAACTAGTTAGTAAAGACGAAAAATCCCAGTGTCAGATATATAAATGCAGACAAATAACGTATCTTACTCACATAGGTGGAAGTATGACTACTGAAGAAATATAACTCAGGACATATTTCTGAGGAGATTCATTAACCTTTTATTGAGTTTGTTAAATCCAAGATGAGTATGCTACCAAATGAAAATGTAACAAGGATCACGTCCTTTGATTACCTTATATGTTTTATCTTCAGTTATGTCTAACCATCCCTGACTGGAGCTGGTTTCTGGTTACTTGTACATCTGCTCGAGCCTGTGGAGGTCACTCTTCATTACACCTGATCTATCTGTTACACGTGAGGTGTGTGTTAACATCTTTACAGACTTAAATCGCCTCTCCTGGGAACACATTTACTAGAAGGAAAGGAGCTTTTTATAGTACTAACTCTGTTAGTACTCATGAAAGAGTCCTTTGAACATGTGAGACCTTTGATTTCAGTATTTTATATTTCAAATTCAAGATCCCATTTCTATTCTATTTCTTAAGTCAGGACTGACATGTGAAAGCTAGGGGATGTTTCACAAAGACAGTGTTTAAGCCTTATTAAGTTTAAGACTTATTCCAATTTCTCTGGGATAAGATTATCATTATATTTTGTAGTCAGTGTTTTGATTTGTTTGTTTGTTTGTTTTCCTAAAGTTTTATCATTTAGTGATTTTAAAACATTACGAGATTTTATTACTTACTGAGAGGATATCATGTACCATGTATCACAATAGAATGACAAGTTTCAACAAGTTTAAACAGTCATTAACTGCAATAATAATAATACCTTTTACATATCTTCCATTTAGAGAATAAATTATTGCCAGTCTCTTTTATGTAACAGCCAAATGATCAGACCATTCACCTGTGATGTAAGAGATTAATTTTCAAATTGCTCTTTTAAGAGAAGCTTCACATTCCTGTTATAAATGGAATATCAAGTGGAAGTATCCTTCTGTAGAAACAGAGCCTCTGCATAAAAACACCCTAAGGGAAGTGGTTGAATCGCCATCCCTGGGTGTGTTTAAAAACCATCTAGATATGGTGCTTGTGAATACGGTGTAGTAGTGGCCCTGATAGAGTCAGACAATGATTGGACTTGATGATCTTAAAGGTCTTTTCCAACCATACTGATTGTGTGAGTCTGTGAAGAAAAATAATAAATGAACCAAACAAATAACAATTCCTGGAGTTCAGAACTAAAAGAAAACAGCATCATGTTGTATCCTCTACTTAAGTCAGAGTTCCATTTCCTTTAAATAGGTTTCATAGATTTCATCTAATGACTGGTTGCAAAGGAGGAAGAAAATCTTGAACTAGCATATCTTCCTCAAGTGTTTTAACTACTGCA
>VWZK01006061.1:275-17775 GCA_013396935.1 Baryphthengus martii
GTTTCGTATTAGTAATGCATGCAAGCAGCTTTAGTATTACAGATCCCTTATAGGTCACCAATCGTTTGCTCTCTTTATAAAGTCCCTCCGTAAGTACCATCTTGTCTTCTCACGGGAGTTTCGGGCCGGCTGGAGGAGCCCGAACCTTGTTCAAAAGGTTGCGGAGTGCTTTGGGGATCGGACGCCAGAGCATCTGTGGCAGCTGGCTCCTGTATCACAGAGCCAGCCCCTTCGGCATCCTCGCTCTGTTCGAAGGACTGGTTGGATCCGTTGCTCAGCTCTACGTTCACCGTGTTAGTTCTCAAGGCTACTATAGTTCCCGAATCGCTCCTCCTTTCTGCATAGATTCGCTGCTCAAAGACCTGAGCAGTGTTGGGCTGGAATTCAGGATCCAGGGGGACACTGTTTGTGGTGGAGCCCATGACCGTGCGGTACATCTCCATCCCTTCCGGCAGCATGGACTTAATCTTCGGCAGCCAGCGCTTGCGGACCCGGCGGGCGTTGGTGCACATATCGGCCGCTATCACATTCATCTCGCTTTCCTTAAAGCTCGGGGCAAAATTCTGACAATACACTGCAAAGACAGGGATACACAGAGCTGAGGATTCAGAGACAGGGATAACACAGAGCTGAGGATTCAGAGACAGCGATACAAAGGCAGCTGCACGATCGCAGCCTCTGCCCTCTCCTAGAGACCTGCCGCGAGGCTCAGCGCGGCCAGACGCCGTGGAGCGGAAGTTCACCGGTGGGCCGGAGCTCTCGCAAGGAGTCTTACAGACAAGGACTCCTCGGCTCGACAGAGAGACAATCAAGAAGGGATAAAACCAGTAGGCATGAGGAAGGGGGCTGGAGAAGAAGCACTGACTCCCTGGGAACCCAGTGAGCCCCAGGGGTAGAAGGCTCCTGCCTGCAGGACCCAGCCTCCAGCCAAGCACGGCTCCCATGGCCACAGCACGCTGGGATGCTCAAAAGTAGACATGGGCACAGAAAAGAAAACATGAACTCCTCAACAGCGGATCCATCCACGGCCCGTAAAGCCATGCTGGTGCAGACGTGGCTGAGGGGTTGGAAAAACATCCGAGCTGCTCTCAACCGAGCAAAGGAGACTGCAAAGAACTCTCCTCTGCCTGTCCCACACCTGGGACAACCAGCACTGCACGGACCTCCAGCCTGACCAGGGTCCCACCACCAGCACATCCACTGGCACGTACCCCACAGAAGCTCAGCGATACCTCGGCCGCAGCCCTGCTCTTCCACAGGGGACAAGCACCTGATGCTACGGGGCAACGTCCAAGGAACCGCCGTGGTGAATAATTATCAACTAAAGCTTGTGCACGGGGTCAAATTCAGGCAGTAAGAATTCATCTTATGCCTTGGCACGTGGCAGCGTGTCATAGGCACTGGCGCTGGGCAGCGATGCCTTTCCAACCTCTGAAACTCTTTGGAAGCCTCAGCAAGGACCAAGACTGGAAGGTCCAGATCTAGAGCTCTCCAGGGTGAAGCTGCTCACTGGGAGGCTGCCTCAGGAGAGCACCAAGCGCAAGCTACAGGCAACACCAACGGCACGGTCTAGTGATTTTGTCTTCGTGTCCTGAACATCTGCTGTCTTATCCTTTCTCTCCACGTGCCACAGAGGGTGGCTTGGAGGGCCCCTGGAGTTCAGCAGCAGGGTAACAGTTAGGGAGAGGAAAGATTTATCCTCCAAATATTAAAAATAAAAAAATAATTTAAAAAATTGCCTAGAGTTTCATTTTCCAGCGCAACAACATTTACGTAAAGATTTACTACCCAGAATCCAGCGTGGCTGAGAGAACACACTGCTTCCCACTCTGGATCAAGCCCACGGTCAACAGGCTTTGCTGCACTAACCCATCAGGGCTCCCTTCACCATCCAGGTCCTCGCTCACCGCCAGGCACCTTCTGTCCCACAGCACACTCCTTGTATTCATGGGGGGCTGCAAGAGCTGAATATTTAACCATTTGTTTCCGGTGCCTGCCATAAATAAACTACTTTGCTGGAAGTAACAAACCCCCCCTTTCCTTGTAAAAACACCAGGCATTGGGCAGAAACGGGCAGAGGGAAGCGGGTAGCCCTGCACATCCCAGCCCTGGCTGAGGTCAGGGTGCTGTGTAATCCCACGAGCACAGCGATCTTACCTGCAGGGGCGTTCAAACAGCTGAACCTTTTGTACCCCTGGCTCTGAGCTCGAGCTCAGCGGCTCTAGACAGACAGACCGATCCCCTCGTCGAGCCGCGGCGGCACGATGCGGAGCTTTGTTTGCCGTTCAAATGTCAAAACCAAAAGCTCCTGTTGCTTTACGCAGTCTTTTAAAAAGGCAGTTATTTGCAGCAGGGCTCCCATTTTATGTATTTTTTTTTTTACAGAAAATCTAAGTTTACAAAATATATTCAAGGAAATAGCCTGTAAAACTAACAGGAAAGCTGTTGGGGAGATGGGAAAGCTGCCAGGGCTGCAGCAGGCAGTGGATTCCCTGATTCCTGGGGGCCATTTACTGAAGCGCAGCAGCCTCAAAAGCCCAGACCAGCACCACGGCCCCGGCACAGCGGGGCCAGCACCTCTGGGAGATGTGTGGAGGATGCTGCTGGGAGGTGGATTGGGGCTGCACGCTCTGCTTCTCTAAATCAGGGGATTTGGCAGAGCCCTGGGCTCGGATGAATCCGGATGGGAGCTGGAGCCCAGGGGCCTAAACCAGAGAGGGCCTGTCTCAGCGCTACCAAGCCCTGAATGTTGCCAAAACCATAATTTCATTCTCCTTCTATCAATAAAATAATTAACTGTAAAATTAGCGCTTTAAAATACAGCAAGTCAAGTAGCAATAATGCTTTAGATTAAGACACTGCCAAAACCCACCAAAAAATGAACTTCAGCCCTGCAAAAAAAAAAAAAAAATAGTAAAAAAAAATAAATTATTTTTCCTATAACCTAATTTCACCATACTTTGTTCCCGTGATTACACAACAGAGACTGGCCTTCCTCGCTCAGGTTTCGGCTCTGCTCTCACCACCACGCTGTTCCAACAGAGCAGCAGTAAATCTCTCTCCTTACATTTGACAGCATTAAGAACCCTGCTGTCCAGGGGCTTCCTGCTGGGATCGCTCGTCGAGGACCGGATTCCAGTTCCGCAGCTGTTGGCAAGCGTGTTCCTGCAAGGAAGGCAGAGGAAGATCCTTACACCGGTGGACTCCAGGAGATGGCCACTGCCTTGTCCTCTTCCCTTTAGATTTTTATGGAGGAATCACCACGTTACATGAGTTTAAGGTAAAAAATTGGAAAAACTTTTGTTCAGGTTCAAGAAGAGGCACTGTTGAGACACTGGAGCAGGTTGCCCCGAGAGGTGGTGGAAGCCCCATCCCTGGAAGTTCTTAAGGCCAGGTTGGATGGGGTTCTGGGCAACCTGCTCTAGTGGGAGGTGTCCCTGCTCATGGCAGGGGGGGTTGGAACTCAACGATCTTTAAGGTTCCTTCCAACCCTGACAATTCTATAATTCTAAGAAAAAGCAAAGCAATTGGGGCAGCACAGAGAGAGGATGAAGCACTGGTGACACAGTATCTATCAACATGCTTAAACCAGCAGAAAAATCAACCAGATCCCTTGGGAGAGCACAAAGAGCAAGAGGACATACCGATCAAAGAAGGTGGCCAGGAGACGTCTCAGGAGGACCTTGTGTTTGACACCGGCACATAAGTGGCAATTCATCAGCTGCCCCCGGGTGATGTAAACTCCTGAGCCTGGAAGGGTTGGGGAAGGGAGAATTCAGAATTAAATCCTTGATTTGGTGACAGCACCATGGACAAACCTGCTCCTGCACCGTTGGTCCCAACGGTGTGATGACACAGGAGCGGTGACACGGGAGGGAGCTCTTCACGCGCTGCTATGAAAGCCCAACAAGGGTGACAGGGTTTTTGGAAAAGCCCAGCAGGGACGGTTACTGCAGTCCCTCCAGGCCTTGGCAAGTCCCAGGTAATAATGAGTCCTCATTTTATCTGTACAGAAAGGAAGTCTATGGAAATGAAATGAAAGGACTCTTTTTTTTTTTTTTTTTTTCCTGGCAAAGGCACACAGTGCAAGGCTTTATGCTGTGATTTTATATGTACAGAACAGATTATTTATTCTTTCTGAAGGAAGAAAACTCCAATCCATTTGGCCTTTTCTTTTCTCGGGTGAAAGAAAAAACCCCGTCTAGCACAGAAAAGGCACCGGTTACACCAGAGATCTGTTTCCAAAGACCCCAACCCATCACTTCTTGATACTTCTGGTGAGCATGGAATTTTCCTTCTAATGCACAGGAACTGCTGACTTTGAAATAACCTGACTTAAAGACATTCTCCAGAAGAAAAAGGAGCCCCTGGCTTTACACATCCAGGGGTTTGGCAGCGCTTTTACAGCAGGTTTCTTATCAAACCCTTTTCCTCTGCACATAACTCATGTAGATCCAACCCCTCCTGCCACAGCATCAGCTTGCAGAGGGATGTTATCCTATTTTTCAAGCGTGCTGTTATAGGAGAGGGTTTTGGTATTTGCTTTCAATTAAGATTAAATAATGACTTGTGTCTGGATCAAGAACACACTCTGCTCTCAAGATACAAAAGCATCTCCTGGAGAAATAAAAATCCACGGTTTCCAGGGAAGCTTACAGATGATTGTCCCTGATCTGGATAAGACAGAGCTGCAGAGCAGCCCAGGCCAGTGGGTTGAGCCGGGGCAGGTGTCCAGTACCTCCTGGAACTCGACTCTCTGCCCGGGGACAGCAGCTGCCTGCACCTTCCTGCACCTTCCCCCCACCGCAGGCAGCCCAGGCCACCCGTCCCGGCACGGAAAATTGTGAGCACTGCTCTGGATCCTGGAGCCATTCTGCTGCTTGCCATGTATCTTCCACACGTTCTCTTCCACACACGGTATCTGCTCATCAGATGTACTCTGATGGCTTGTTGAAGGGCCCTCTCAGAGAGCTGCTGAAATTAACAGAATCTTGGTATGAAAAATCAGAGATAAAAAAAATAAATACTCCAAACGGAGAGTTGAGGAAAACTTTCACTGCAGGATCCTCCTGCATTTTCCGGGGTCAAGCCTCCCCTGAGGTCTCACCAGGTTTGAGAGAGGAATTAGCTTTCTTCAGCAGCGGTATTTTAAGAGATAAGGCATCAGAGGGAACGCCAGACACTACCGAGGGTAACTTCACTTTAATAAATCAAAACTAACCGAGGCAGCCGCTATCGGTTAGCGATATTAATCTACTTTTTTTTCCAGATTGAAAAATGTAAATCAAGCAGAGCTGCCTCAAGCCAATTTGCAGCTCTCACTGTGAAAATAACCTGCACCACTTGATGGCTTTAAGAAGTCTCACATAACATGTAAATGGGTACAAAGTGAATATTCCAGACACAAAATAAATACTGGTGGTTGTACGCTGTGCCGCGGCGCGTGCCTTGTACTCCTGCCTTCCATCAAAGACCCATCCTCCACCAGATGGGACCCTTCCTGGGTATCCCCTGAAATCCAGATTCCTTCTACAGACTGCAAATAAGATCATGCTACGCACCAAGAGATAAACGACCAGAAAGGAAAGATAACTGGTTGGGATGGATCGCGCTGCCACACGTCCCTTCTGTACCGAGGGCTTTACAGGTTTTAACGAAACCTCCTGCCCGGGCTGAAGATCACTTCATCTAAACACAGCTACATCCAAGGGGACCAACTTCCTAACAGCACGAGCTATAAGCAGAGAGGATCATTGCAGCCAAGTGAAGCTGAGGGGAACTTATAAAAGCCGAATATAATTATTTCAACTGGAATTTGACCTGGACACTTCAGTCAAATATCCATCTTCTGAGCAGCGCTCGGGGTACCTGGGCTGCAGGCCACCGGATTTCGTTCTTTATCCAGTTCTACAGCACCAGTGTCATTAAAAGCTAAACAGCACCATCTTCCACCTCAAGTTGGCCGTAAATCCTTTATAGAGAAGCAGTGAATTCTCCCAATGCTGTGAATTCCTCCCCAAATGAAAATAAAGATAGAAGAAAGGACCAAACTCAATTCCCCCTCTTCCTTCCTCCTGCAACATTTGACCGTTTAGTAACACCCCTCATTTAAAAAAACAACTTCAGCCTTCACAGGGTTCTCAAAGCTTATTCACTGACACAAATTTTATCTCCATCGCTTTGTAAATCTTATAATGCACTAGGGCTGATTTTTTTTTTTTTTTGAGATCTGTGCATCTAAATCAAAACACAACTGCGCTGCAGCCCACACCAATCAGGAAGAACACAAGCTGGAGAATTCAATTAAAATGCTAAATTAATTCAATTGAATAAATCCTGTTAATGACACATTTTTCTATCAGCAAATTAAAGGAAACTTGGAACTTTTTAAAAGGGGATGAATAATCCAGAAAGACAGAGCAAGGGCACACAAGACGCACGACTCCAACAACGGTGCAAGCACAACGAAGGACACGTTTCAAGAAGGAAAACACCAGCCATCCTCAGGCATTCTCAAGCAAAGTCCCCCCCCTGCCCCCCCATTACCTGCAACGAGCTCAAGTTTTTCTCCAGGATCTCCCTCCGAGTAGAGTTTTGGGTGGCAACGGTATCCGATTTGACTGATAAGACTGGCTGGGAGAGCAACCAGATCCCGTCGTATGAGGACGCAGGAGCGGTTCTCCAGTGGGATCTGCTCTGGCTTCTCTTGAGCAACTTAAAAATTAAAAGGAAAACCCATGAAAACAGTTTATTGTGCAGGCACAACATTAATAGAAGGTCAGATTTCGACATTTTCATGTAGCTGTGGGAAATATTCCTCCCTCCAGAAGCACAACCATTCGCCAGGGCTATCGGTCGCAGGGCAGACGCCACCTGAAAGCACAGAAAGATCTCCTGGTCTCCCCCATCACCTGCCACAGTGGTCTCGTAGGAGCGTTCAGGTTCTGCCAGAGGGATTCTGAGAATCTCATTACGCTTTAACTTCTCCTAAGTTAATCATTTATGAAAACGGGCGACTCCGCACAGCTGGCGTCGTTCTGCAAGCGCGGCACACGGAGGTGGCTTCCCCAAATGCTCCCAGAAGAACGGCAGGTTACTTCACCAGGGCTTTCTAAAACAGGCAAGAAATTGCCCCAGATTGAAACACACCCACATCAGTACTATAACTGCTTCTCTTGATGGTTTTTGGTTTGTTTTTTTTTCTCCTGCTGAAGTTGAAAGCCAGACTCTCTGCAGATACCCACTGCACCGAGAAAGGTCATCGCAGCCTCCCCCGAGGAGGGCACCCACCAGCCACCTCCTGCAAGCCCCAATCTGCCCTCCAAAGCGCCTTCTCTTACTCTGCCTCTCGCAGGTTAACATTTCCTCCCAGTAACAAGAGACACCCCAATCAACAAGTCAAAAATGTCATTAGCTGTGGCTTCAAAACCAAATCACCGGCTTCTGCCAGGATGCAGCTGTGACGTGCCCCAGAGGACCGTCCCTGGAGCCCACCAATGCCCATTAGCAGCTGCTCCTGTTGAAGAGCTGGAAGTACCAAGCTGTCCTACCGGCACCGTGCACGCCTTGGTCTTGTGGGCATACAGAGGATTCGCTTTCTAAAGCACATTTAAGTGCAAGTCCATAGGTTTGCTTAAAATGACTTTTTTTTGACAGCGAAAGAGGGCTGAGACAGGTGTACATCAACTCCAGCTGCACTGCACATGGTGGGAGCAGTCACAGTTCTGAACTGCAGCCCAGCTCTACAACGATCCAACTTTCTTTCCCAAAACTGTGGGAAGTTCTTATCCCAAAACTCTGATAACGTGGCAAGTGCCACACACAAAATCAGACCCAGCTCCGTGCTTCGATATCCTCGAACACAGAGAGAAGAAAAAACTCCCGGCAATTAGCGGTTCCGAACTCGAAATGTCTCTGACCCAAGAGGTGTCTTTTCCTGCAATTCTTTCGGCATTCTGGGGCCCACTTTTCCTCTCTCTAGATAAAATAACAAGTTTTGCAGACTTGTTGCTGCAGTAACTGAAGGGCGATGGCCGCCGTACAATGGGAGCAGTGTTCTAAGTAGGACATGCCCGGCGATGCCGCGCTGTGCCGTGCCGCTGCACCCTATCGCAGGCACGGGGCTGGGAGCATCCCCACCCTCATCGCTCCCACCTTCCCCGAAAAGTCAGAGCATCAGGAGGACGCCCCTTGCTCACGGAGCTGCATCAGAGGAGCGTTTGCTTCTGTGATTATGGACTCGGCAGCAGCAGAACAATTCACGTGATGTTTTTAAACTAACTTCTCCTGCCACCGCGGCTTGATTATCTAGGCAGAGCGGCAGGGCTTTGTAGTGCTGATGTGCAGTCTCTGGTGATACAAAGAATTTCCACCAACTGCAATATTTCCCTGTTTAATAGTGCTCCTGAGCATCCAGGCACCCTCTCCTTGGAGATGGGATGGGAGTCGTCTTCTGCTCACACAGAGGAAACATCTCAAACACCTGCTCCTTTTCTGATGCTCTCCAAGAGTGACAAGCAGAGGATACCCAAGTAATCATAGACCAATTTGGGTTGGAAGGGACCTTGAAAGGTCATCTAGTCCAGCCCCCCTGCAGGGAGCAGGGACATGAGCAACCAGAGCAGGTTGCTCAGGGCCCTGTCCAACCTCACCTGGAAGGTTTCCAGGGATGGGGTACTGACCACCTCTCTAGGCAACCGGGCTGTTTGGCTCTGGCACGGCATCCCCACCATGATGGGCTACAGCCACAGCAACAGAAATGCAAACTTCAAGGGGTGAGGAAGCAGCAGGAATGAACACCACAGTCAGTTCCACCCAGAGTCCTCTGCACACACGCTGAGCTAAAAGGTAAAATGATATCTACAGCTCGTACGAGCTACAGTTCCGCCGCTAAATCCCAGAATCCAGGCTGGAACATCCAAGATCCTCCACAGTAGCAACAAAAGACAGGAGAAAGATGCTATTCGGGTTAAACGAGAATTTGGCAACAGCTTTTTGTGCTAAACGCACGTCCCTGAACCATCAGGCGACAGGCCGGGTGAAGATGAGGCCGGGTTTGTGCACGAGGCTCCTGCTAATTGCAGCAGCTCATCAAGGCGACCTTTCCACAGCCCTGGGCTCTCCCCAGAGCCACCACTTCAGCTGCTCGGACCATGGGAACCCCTCACAAGCACAACGCTCTGCCCAGGCTGTGTAAAACTACATTTTTAATATTTCATTTCTACTTTTAACTAATGACTCAGGTCAAAAGTGCCCACGATGCTCATCATCACCTAAAAACACCCGGCAGAAGCTAAGCTGCTGAAGGCAAGTCGATATGGGTTCTCAGAAAGTTTCTTAGAGGCCTCCAGGTGTATTTTTTTTAAGCAATATAAAACTGTGGGTCTCCAGGGAAAGGAATTGCAA
Organism: Baryphthengus martii; assembly: GCA_013396935.1. Lineage (NCBI taxonomy): Eukaryota > Metazoa > Chordata > Aves > Coraciiformes > Momotidae > Baryphthengus > Baryphthengus martii. Next base: position 9,681 of record VWZK01006061.1, read on the forward strand.
TCAATACCCTAACTGAGAGGGCAGGAGAAGGTCCTCACAGCTTGTGACTCAATATTGCTGTAATGGGAACAGAAGAGAACTCAGACTGGAATGGCCATCAGCCATGCCCTCCTCCTGCCCTTCTTCATCCACTCTGCTGCCATTCAAGAAGTTACACAACCTTAAATTACCGGTTGGATTCGACGATCTTAAAGGTCTTCCCCAATCTAAATGATTCTGTGATCCTACCTACAACATTCCAGTGGCAAACAGCTACAGCAGACAAGGACAAACCTACTTGATCTACCACTTCTCACAGGCAAACGCTCAACAAAAACCAATTTTGGGGCCAAAGAAACCCTAAGGTAGCAATAACGAGGCAGGAGAGGGCACTGCGTTCACGCTGCCTTCCTGGAGAAACGGCAAAGGGTCTGGTGTCAAACCTGCTTCCTGAGGAAAAGCGGCTTTTCAGGAAGACGACGCTGCCACGCTGGTTGGTGACAACCCCGCCTTGTAGAAGGTCTTTGCTTTTGAAGACGTTTCACTTCCTACACATGGAGCCATCAAACAGTTTACATTTCCTCCCATGAATTCCAATACTTCATATAACAAACTAAAATTCAGGCTAAAAAGACGGAGCGTAACTGAAACCACTAGTTTGGTTACACCTGCCCTGGCTCAGCTGTCTATAAATCTCTTACTAACTACGGACACGAATCACTTTTTGGACTTTGTTTCCACCAAAGCATCAAGCACAAATTCAACGATACTAAACAAAAACGACCGAAGAGTTTGGCCTTTCAGTGCCACCTCGGTTCAGCAGATAGCCATCGGTTATGTAAAGAAGCAGGAGACAAGAGACACTGTGGTCCCACGTTTTCAAAGCAAGCCGGTCTCTTTGGCCTTTATGCTCTGCAGAACAGGGTAGGACTCGCTTCTAATTAATTTGTATCTTCAGAGGGCAGCGGCTCCTTCCCTTTGAATGAAGGGGCAAACAACGTGAAGTATTGTCTAATGCAGTTTTGTTCTCCACCAAGAAAGGAGCCTCCCAGCCAGTGGAGAGGGGCAGGAAATCATTATGGAGGAAGCAGTGAGAGCTGCCAGCCAGACACCGCGATATTTTATTTATTCAGTTCCATGCTTTCATCTCAAACTTATATGGATGCAGCATCTGGCAACAAGTGGTTCACAACGGGAAGTGTTCCGGGGTTTCTGGCTGAAGGAGCTGCCTCAAACCAACTCACCGGTCCACGTTTGGATGAGAGCTGGAGTCACTGGAATTACCAGGGCTCTCAACTCCAGGTTTTGCATGATGCTGGAGGCACATGTCCTCCTTGTCCCTCAAATGCACTGTATAGCTCAGAGATCCGTACCACCACCCTCTTGTTGAGCCCACAGCGGTTTTGATGACGCCGGGACAGCTGCACGTCCCACCCAAGGTGCCTGGGACCAGAGATGCCGAGCCCACCCTGCTCCCATTGACCCTGACCAACAATCTGCTTAGGTGAGTGCCTGGGGTCTGGGAGTGCTGGGAATTGCTGGCCACGCACCCGGCTCCAGCATTCACTTATTTCCTTAGTTCCCGACAATCCAAACACCACGGCTTCAAAATTATTAATGAATCACCATCCACCAGTCTGGGTTCTCTTCTTGACCATTTACTGTTAATAAACTTCAACGTAAGCCCATGGGTAAGAAACAACTATTTCTGTTTTAGGAAAAGGTAACATTTACAGAACCCCAACGTGAAACCACAAGTCACAGGCCCTGCTCCGCCACAACGCTTACAAAACCATCTCCACCTGTTCCACCAACAGTCACCATGTAGGCAAACACGTGGACAACACTCCCCTGTTCTCTACGGAATCATTTTGGTTGGAAGAGACCTCTCAGGTCATCAAGTCCAATCGTTAACCCATCCCTGCCAAGGCACCGCTAACCCCTGTCCCTCAGCACCACATCTCCACAGCTTCGAAACCCCTCCGGGATCATGGGGACTCCAGCCCTGCCCTGGGCAGCCTAGGCCAGGCCTGGACAACCTTTCTGGGGAAGAAATTGTTCCTCAGCTCCAACCTCAACCTCCCCTGGGGCACCGTGGGGCCCGTTCCTCTTGTCCCACCTATACGCCGAGAAGTTTCTTTTCAAACAGCGATCTTTTACAAACGTTTTTATCCCATTAGCCTATTTTCCACTGGCAGTAGGACTACCCCAAAAATAGCACCCCTGCCGCAGCCCCGGCATCGCCAGCATCTGCCTGCCGACGTAAACCTGTACCACAGAGGACACACGCACGTGCCGCGGGACGGATATGTGATACAGGCCCGGGCGGGATAGTTTACTTTTTACAAATAGTACATTTATAACCCCAGACTGGAATGCAGAGATTTGATTTGTGACCTATTTATACAGGGAGGTAATCTGGAATTAGTATAGGAAAAATATTACTGGTTTATAAATACCCCTATCTTGCCTTCGTTTCAGATCTCAGCCAGGAGTGAAACATCTGCCAGCCTAAAATTAAACATCTGCGTTTTACGGTGAGGAAACCAGGACTGGAAGTTTTAACGCCAAAAAAGGGCAGAGGCTGAGCGCCCCCGGCGTGGGGCTCTGCCCGCTCAGCGCCACCGGTCCCTGCGCCAGGATGGCCGATGCCGGTGCTGATCGGTTCCCACCTGCACCCAGCAGCACTTCCAGCTCTTTGAAACCCTCACCAGCAAGACAAAAGGAATGCTGGTCACTTCGGATCCTCTCTCGGCCGTTTTATTTCCTAAAAACCCCACCAGCTGTTTGCTCACGAGCATCCCCCCGCGAGCAGCGCGGCGTCGGACCGGCCGCCGCACGGCCCCGCTCCCTGCTGGATCCCATCACATCCCAGCGACTATATCAGGGCTGCAATTATCCGGCGTCGCGCGCCGTGATTTACAGCGCTGCAGCGCGTCGCTCCCGGCCTGGCTTCGGGATGCCGCCGGAGCCGCTCATTACGGATTCTGGGTTGTTTCTTGCCCTCTTTCCTTACCGTCAGGAATCAGAGGCCAGGAGAGAAAACTATTCTCTCAGCTAATTACCACAACTATTCTATAATGGCTATTTTAGATGAATTTTTAATGAAGTGTACTCTTGTCAGTTCGGGATTTCATAACTTTCCAGTCTGGCCTTTACACGCCAGCCGTTTGCCGCAGAAAGATTTCTGCTCGCCCCTGCAAACCGGCGCGGCAGGAGCAGGGGAGGAGGACGGACCCTCGCGCAACTCGGCTGGTGCCTGTCAAAATTAAATTAACTGCATCTGCTAAGCAGCGGAGCTGACTGACAAGAACGCGGCTCGGCGCAGAAAAAAAAAAAAAAAGCCCAGCATCTGCAAGTCCTGCTGAAACCCACTTCAGAGCAGGCCCACGACGCTGTAATTAACAAGGATAAAAATACTTGGCTTTTGTTTAATATTTTCTGGAGTTGTGCATTCCTCCGATCAGATGCTAGAAACCTCGTTAAGCCTCACTTGTGTCCTCGAGGCCCACACGTTCTCCACCACCAGACCTAGTTACAGAATAAGGAGCCATTTTACGGCGGCGCTCGCGGCCTGCCACAGCAGCAAGAGGGTGTAGGGACAGTGGTGGCGACACTGTGGCCACCACACGTGGCCAGAATCCCGTGGGAGCTGAGGCACCTTTTCCTACAATCCCCTGCAAGGCGCCACCTCGTTCTACCACCACCTAAACCTAACCCTCCCATCGACCCACGGTCAAGATGTTTCTTGTCCTTTCATTTATCTGCTGCTCCTTTTGGAGGTCCAACACTTGTCCTGGTCCCTCGCAGTGGCGCTGCTGCTGCAGGAGGCACATCACTTAACAAGACCTCCTCCTTGCTCCTTCCACCACCATCAAACCCTTGGCCAAGGTCACAACGTGCTCCTCGTCTCCCTGATCCCGGCTTCGGAGATGGGGCTGTGGTTCTGACTCTAAAAAGGGGTGAACAAAAATAACTAAAAGAACTCCAGCCTTGGGGCAGGAAGAGACTTCATGACCCCCTGGGTTTGGTGGGGTCCTGCCAAGCACCTTCTCCTGCCTCACCCTCAAGACAGGTGATGCTCAAAGGAAGTGAAGAGCATCAGCCACCAGCATCCCGTCACATACTCACTGGCACGAACCCAGTCAAGGCTTCAGCTGGGGAATGAAAAAGCGACAAAAAAGGAGGAAAAAAACCAAACCCAAACCTCTCTGAAATTCAGGGCTTCATCTGCTGTGCTCTTCTTTGGCTTTGGTCTTGTTTTTACAAGCGGGGCTCTTGGAAACCTTGGCACTCGCTACTTTAAAGGGCTCCCCCTCCTCTCTCCCAGGCCTTTGTAAGGCTGCCGGGATCGACATGCCAGGAGCAGGATTAGCTGGCTTCTCTCTTCCATCTTATGGTTTTATTATTCTGCACCTTTTGAGGGTACAGTTTATCCCAAGTAATTAAAACACAGTTAGCTGTACAAGTCGAAACCATAATGGAACAGCTTAGGTTTTATTTTTTTAAATCTCTTTTTTTTTTTTTGTTTTGTATGCCCTCTTTTCCAGGAAGCCCGATACTATGCCTGGCTTATTTACAACAGGAAGCTGCCGTGAAATGTGCTGGTGTGGAAGAGCTATTTTAGCAGAAATGGGGTATATTGGAGCCTTACAGTGGGGCTGGGCAGTGCTGTGCTCCTGACCTTTCCCTGCCTCGGCATCACAACGTGGTTCAAGCCTTCCCCCTATGGAAAACAAGCAGGAAAACTTCCCTTTGGGATCCCTGGCCCCGTGACAGCGAAGGAAAACACCGTGTCCAAGGGTATAATCCCATCACCCCGCGGAATGACGCTGCGAGTCCCGGCACCGAAGGCAAACCCACATTAGTCACCGCGGGCTCTACGGCGGGGAAGCGCAAAGCAAAATAAAAACAAAATCAGTGTGCTGGAAAACCGCCCGATTCCGGCTCAGGCTGATGAAGGGCAGCTGGGGCACGGGCTCCCGCTCCCGCCGGGTGGGCGGCCGCGGAGGAGACCCCGACCTCGTCCCCATCCCTTGATCCCACACCTCTTTGCACACCCCGTACCAACCGCTGGGACTGGAAGCACGGCAGAGAGAGCAGACAGGCTTTGGAGGCTCGTTTTCTACAGCTGGCTTCTCCACTTTGCTCCCCAAATACTTCTAATATTAAAATAGTAACATTGCTACCAGGAAGCTTTCTCCTCTTTGAGCACGGCTTGCTAAAAACGCTTGGAAAATATTGCTCATCTGCTTGCTACCTGGCAGGGGCACACGCCAAAGGGACGCTGGGCTCTGCTCTTTGGGATGGGATGGGACAGCCTGTGGGGATGAGCTCGTTCTCAGTACCCGGGAAAGCCTGGCTTTAGGGAACAGAAATGGTTGTATTTGTCAAATCTTCTCCCTTGATAAGAATAAACTCAAGGAAAGCACACCAGCTCTGCAACAAACGCAGTCAAATATTTGCAAAATTATTCCAGCGATTTCAGCGCAGAACCGCAACGGGGAAAGCAGCTCCAGGCAAGAGTGATGCTTGGGGCGGCCGGAGCCAGAGGGAAGATGTCCCTCCCCAGGGAGCACTCGTGGATCAAAGCTGCTGCCACAAACACCTGTAGCTCCGACGAGGAGGCCGCTGTGCCGAGGGCGAGGCTCGGCACGGGATGCCACGAGCTGCTGGGAGCTGCCTCGGCGTGGGATGCAGGCACGCCAGTGACCCAGCCAGGCACCTCCCCAAACGATCCTGGGCTCCTGGCTCCATATCCCACTCTGCCCCTGCTCCTCAACAGGGTCTGAGCCCTGTGAGGTGCCCCAGGAAGCCCCGTCCGACGTGGGAAGTGAGAGGGAAGGGGCTTTGCGCCCCTGTGACCACTCTGGGGCCGAGCTGGCAGCTCCTGGCTGAGCACCGCTAAGGTGAACCCGCCTTCTCTGTCTAAGGGACGCCCAGGGGTTCACCTAGTAGAGAAATAAAATATTATCAAGAGGTCCCCAAACTGCTTTCCCCTTGGAGACAGCGATGCGCTGGGCAAAGCTGGCAAAGAACAGCAGGGTCGCTTCAGGCAGGGAGCATAAAAGTCCTTTTCTTCTTATTTTTACATATATTCCTTATTAACATCTACAAAAATGCTTTGATGTTTTTCTCCCTTCCTCCCAATGTCCTGTGCTCATCAATTTAAAAAAAAAAATATACTTTAAAAGACCAGGACAGAGGGAACGTGCCTTGCACCTCGCCGAAGACGAACTCCCAGACCGACCAGCTAAGTACCGCCGGGTTGGCAAGGGCTGACAATTCCCTTCCCGTGGATGACCACCCCTCTCGGATGACCCACAGCAGGGGAGCTCAAGCCACCGCCACGGGACAGCGTCACCACCGCGCGGCTCACGGCACCGCCGGGCTGCTTGTGGGCAGCCCCAGCCAAAAACCCAAGGACTAAGCCGGTCGTGGTGGATGACGCAGCCTCTCTTATCTAAAGAGCCTCTGAGCTGGGGACACGGCCCGCGAGTGATGGCACGGCAGGACCGTGTCATACCCACACACCGGTGCCAAGCCCACCACGTGCACCACCCTCCGCACCGCGCTACGTAAAATAAACAGACGAAGCCTCTGAAGACAAAAGCCTGACGAACAAGCCCCAAACTACCCGCGCTGGCTGGAGAAGGACCAAGCAAGCACTGAAGGAGAGCAGAAAACCCAAGGAGAGAGACCGTCCATTACCAGAGTAGCCTCCAGAAGACTTGATGTACATCTGTCCGTACTGCTCCTCCACCATGGTGTCGTACGCCTCGTCGTCCTCCTCGTCCTCCTCGTTGTGGTAGGAGGTGGGGCTGTCGGTGGTGGGAATGCTGCTGGCGCCGGGGCTCGTCCGCTCCCCCTGCGAATACTGGACCTGCTGGACGTTTGGGATGAGGGTGGCCAGGTTGGGCATCCCGTAGTAGGAGACGCGGGAGAGCTTCAGGGGACCCGCACTGGAGCCGCCGCCCGTCCCCTCGCGGGCGCCGGCCTCGAGGGGCCGCTTGCCGGCCAGGCCGGGCAGGGCAGCCGCCTGCAGCTCGAGGTTCTCGTGTTTGACGCGCGTCAGGAGCGGGATGGGCATGGAGGGGGACATGACGTAGGGCGCCGAGGCCGACTGCAGCTGGTTGCAGGGACTCTGCGGCTCCGAGCTGGGGTCTTCGATCATGGTGGTCTGAGAGTCACAATGGGGAGAGCTGACCTTGAACATCAAGTCCGTCCCTTTCTCCACGATGTGCTGGATCTGCAGGAAGCCCGCCGTGTACATCACCACCAGCTGCTCGCTCGCCGCCATGGTCAGCTTCCCGGTGTAGCAGAAGGAGAGGATCTGCTGGAAGCAGGCGGGGGGGACGGTACCCGGCAGCTCAAAGGCATTTTTGCTGTTCCCACTGAACAAGTCTCGGAAGTAGAGGCTGCTGGCGGCCAGGACCGCCCGGTGGGCCTTGAAGGCTTGACCCTTCACCACGATGGAGACATCGCAGTACAGCCCCAGCAGCCGCTGCTCGTTCAGGCAGCCCAGAACGGTGTTCCCAAAGTTGGGAATCTCTATGTGCAACATCTGCGACATGGCTCAGGATCGGCTGGAGCTCCTCAGACATTCAATGCAGGAATATCCAAAGTAGGGCACATCTGAAAAACGGAGAAGGCAGGGAGAGAGGCACAGCGTTTTTAGACAGTTCACCAAACCAGGCAGGAGCAGGGGAACCCACCTCACCCGACATCAAAGGCTCCAGGCGAAGCTCCGAGAGCCGATGCGGAAAAGCGATCGCTTCTGAAAATTACTTAGCGATGTTTTCAAATAATGTTGGAAATGCTACGGGCGGATGGCGAAGGCTATTCCAAAAAAAATGCAAGTGTTTCCTTCAAGTTGCGGTCTGTTTAAATAAGCACCGCTGATTTATTCCCCCGGGGTTTTTACTTCATGCAGGAAAATCGGAACGGTAATGGGAGAGGAGCGCACAGTAAAGCGAACGCAAGATAGTCAGACAGATCTCGGGTGGCATTATATAAGAAACACAACAACCAGCAGCTATGTTGAAACTACAGAAAAGATATTTATAAAACAATGTGCCATTCTGCCTGAAATAAATACAGGATTCTGCCCGAGCGA